>VYZS01050659.1:40574-55349 GCA_013400695.1 Neodrepanis coruscans
GGAGGCTTTTAAAAAACCTTTTTTTTTTTTTTTTTTTTCCACTTTGTCTTCTGTAGTGTGGTATTTTCCATTGCTTCAATCAGCTCTGTGTAATAATGTCCAGTGCTTTAATTAAATGAAGGGCAGGGTCCTGTAATTGAAATCAGCTTTAGAAAATTGAAATTTGAAAATTGAAATCAGTATCAGTTTCAAGTTAATTTTCTTTTGTACAGATTAAAAAATGTGTGGTACCTTTTCTAGTTTATGGTTCTTGGTTGCAGTTAAAGTGGCTTGTTATTGATATTCTGATCACTGGAGAGTCAGTTTGTTGAGAGACCAAAGGAAGATAACCATGTACAGAACCATGGGGGAGGCTTAATTCCACTTTGATAAAGTATTTGATATTTGTTTTCAAATCCTGAGGTAATAATTCTGCAGATGAATTCTGTTGCTGATTTGGGTGATCTTTTACCTTCTTGAGAAGGCTACAGGTTCTTGAAAAGATACAGATATATTTATCTCCTTGGAAACATGGGGGAAAACCCTTGTATGCACAAATAACACTTCTGAGAGAAAAATATGTGAAGCAGACTTCTGTTTTACACTGAATCTTTTTGTTTAATTAAAGCCTGCTTTTAATGGGTGCCATGCTGCAATTGACCCTATTAAAATAGTCTTCTAAAGTTAAAAATACTGTAGCTATAGCTGGAAACATGAGGTCGTTTGCTGCTTTAAAAACATTCTTTTTTTTTCTGATGGTAATTCCGTTTGCACAGGTGCTGCAAAAAAGGAATTCTAGAGGAGTAGCTATGTACACTGACAGTGGAGTTGGCTGTGCTACCCTTCCTGCGTGAAGTGGGGTGGGGTTTTTTAACATACCTGGTATTTTGTAGGTTTTTAGCATAAAAAAGCCAATCTGACTAGGGCAGGTTGTATGTCTTGAATTTCATGTGTGTAAGCAACCTCATTTATTTCACTTGGAGTCCTTTTGCGTGAAGATCTGCCTGGAGAATTGTGATTATGCACTGGGATTTCCTAACTAAATATCTAGTGTGGGAAATTTTGAAGAAAAAAGATGTAGTGGTTTCACTAATCCGCGCTAAACCAAAGAACAACTTTCTCCTGGTAACCCTGAAGGTGTTTTTAACCATAGTTTGGATTCATGAGCTTAATGAATTAGTCAGAATATATTGAAAATGCTGCTAATACATTTTTACACCTCAGAAAAGGAAGTCCTGTCTCTGAAAATGATAAAAAAAAATTGATGATTGCATGGAATAAACTCTGTTCAGGTTTCTCAGCAGTTTTCCTGGGACTGGAAATTCTAGGAATATGGAACATACTCTGCAGATTTCTCGTCTCTGTCCACACTGCCTTTTTGAACTAAATTAGGAAAACAACCCTCGATTTTAGACTGGCACAGACTGGACTGGTTCAGCACTTGTCAAAGTTGGTTCCTTTTGGAGTGGAATACCCCCATTCCTTCTACATGGCCTGTGGCCTCTGCTCTCTGGGCTGTGTGTGGCATCTCTGTAGATGTTACTGCTATTCTTCATCCTTCTCAAGTGGCCACCTTGGAAATACTTTTTATCCTCCCTGGCTAAATTGTAACCCAACACAGTTAATGTAGAAGCGCCTCTTTTGAGCTGAAACCGAAAGAACTTGTTCTTGAGGAGTATCAGCTTTTATTTCAGCAATGTAGTTAGGTACTAGAACATGTGCCAGGGTGGCACAGTTAACTGCAACTCGGCTCAGGCTTTCCCATTTTCAAAGGTCATTTAGTGCAAGTTCTTTCAGACTCAGTTGAATAATATTTACATTAAGAATCCAGAAATTCTTGACAGTAAGTTGAGGATTGGGTTTGATACTCAGTGCATATTGTTGTTTTTTTTTTTTTATTATTATGTTTTTATTAGAGGGAGATTTAGGGAGAATTGGATCTTTGCTAACATTGGACAGGACTGAAATTGTTGCAGATGCTGATTTTTCACATCAAAATCTTGCACTTGATGCATTTTTGTGACTTTTTGCCCAGATCACAGCTTCTGTAATACAGCATCTTTGCTCATATTTGAGGCTGAAACGTCCATGCAATATAGTCCTTGCAATTTGGAGGTGTTTGTTGGCATTTTGGACAAGTTTCCTAAGGATATATATGGTTGTGCTTGCAATGGTCTCCTTTGAAAATTAGGCAAAAGTTGGTTGATTTCAGAGAAATTTGACCTAAGATTGTGTTTTCAAAAGTAATTAAATACTTGATTGTTTTCATCCAGATGGAAGGAGGATGAAACACTTCAGTTGGTGTCCAGATGACTGGAGTGTTAACTCGCTGTTACCGTGTTTGTGCCATGTAGTTTGTCTGAATGTCAGAATGTCCCAGTTTTTGGAAGGACTTCATGTCTTCTTCTCCAAGGAACCCAATGATGAGTGAAACTGTCTCATTGCTCCTCGTTTTTAAAGAATTATTTACTATTTTGTGTGTATGTAGTGCAGTTTCATAGTTTGCTTTTTTGTTTTACAAACTGTATTATGTGTGTGTACATGTGACAGGGCAATGTATTGAATTTTTGGGATTAGGTGCTGCTTTTGGTATCCTAAAATAGCAAGCAAGACTGGTGTAAGTTGAGTAGCTACTGGTATGCAGAGAAATAGTATTGTGGCAAAAGTTTATCCTTGTGGTCATTACACCAACTGTGTATTCAGTGCTGAATAGCAGCACTATAGAATTTATCAATTACAGGATTCTCTTCACAGGGTAACATTGAACGGGTCTGTTGACAAGAAAACTTTGTCAATAATTCTGCTGTTCATCCAGGGACTGAAAAAATCGAAGTTGGGAATAATTGGCAAAGTTTCCCGATTCTGGGAAAGTTTTTCTTCTGTCCTGTTGTTGCTCCACTTTGTTTCCTCTGTTCTTTCACCTGTTTTCTGTAGTTCTGATGCCCATCTCCTCCCATGCTGCTCTGTTCCTGCCTTTGCTTCTAATCCAAGATTTGCTTCAGTGCTGGGTACAGTGTAGAGGAAAGCAGAAAGTATGAGAGAGGATATTTGTCCTAATCTCACTCCTGCTTCCCTAGTGGTCCCAGCAGCAGGGGCAGAACATCTTGCTCAGCTCTGCAGCTGGTTTGCCTGGATTTTGAAGCATAGTGGTTGTTTTGGTGCAGGTGGGATGAATCTTCACAGAAACTGAACTCCAGCAGCTGACTGGTCTCCTTGCACAGATGGCTTCCTGAATTATAACTAGGCCAAATTTGCAATATTGTTGAGAGGCTGCAGAAGGTGTGGGGCTGACACGAGAATAACCTCCTTAGCTTCATGTTCCTTCTCCCAGTTAGGGGAGGCTCTAGAGCTCTTCTGTAAAGCTGTTACAGGAATCTTGTCACATGCAAATCTATTCCCAGCACATACCCTCAGAAAAGCTGACTTATTTTGGCTTGAAGTTAGAAGACTGACCTCAGGCAGAGGTGCAGCAAGGAGAACCTGTGGGCAAATTGTAAAAAATATTGCTAATTTAAGTGGTTTTCAGAAATTTCTGTTGAAATTTGAGAGCAGGAGACATACAGGTGTTAGTGCTGGGNAGTTTGGGTGATTTCTTTTTTTTGTTTGTTTTTTTTAAGACTTAGGCTGATGACTAAGTGTGTATCAGGTGATATTAAATCAAAAAGTTTGCACAGCAGAAAATTCTTTTGTCAATTTTTGTCTGTGATGACAGCTTTATTTTTTTAAGTCTTTCCTACCTTAATTCTGGACACAGGGGAGGACCATGTGGTTTTCTGAGGGAAAACTGGAAAGAGGCAACACGAAGGAAAGGCTGGAAGTGGCACTTAGTCTGGTTGACATGGTGGTGTTGAGTTGTGACTCGATGATCTCAGAGGTCTTTACCAACCTAATTGATTTGGTGATTATGGGAAGATATGGTGATGGAGTAATTAGAAAGCAAAGAGGAAAACATAAATGAACAGTTTGGAAAGTGTGAGTGGTCAGACTGGCAAGGAGTTGAACTTGTCTGAGTGTAAAATGTAGTTAGAGGAATAAAAGCAAACAATTAGATCCAAGGTTAGATGAGGGCAGTTTGAGTTGAGCACTAGTTGAGAATTTGTGTTAGTGGAAAATAACACATCTGGAATCTGAGTTAAGCCAAGAAGTGTGTGCAGAGAGGGTGTTCAAAGGGTAGGACACAGTTGTTGGAACAAGTGAAGGGGCTGAGGATTGGTAGGTGGATGCTGCAGCTTGTGGCAAAGGATCTTGTAGAACAGAATGTGTGGCAAGAGCATTGCACCACAAGTTGCTCCTTTAATTTTTAAAAAGTCTTAATTGTGCACAGCAGTTTTAAAGAAGAAATAGACCCCAAAACAACCCACCCTGAAAGGCACTTCACAGGGGTTGTGGTGAGGCTGGTTTTCACTTCCTGTAGTATGAATGCAAACATTTTGGCCAGATACACACACCATGGCACGAGTGTAGACACAAGGAGAATACTTACCTAACTCTGGTCATTGACTTGGTAAATGGATATGAAACTTTTCCTGGTGTTTGTGTTTTCTTGTTGGTCACTAATCATACACTTTTAAGTGTTGGATTTACTTGTGCTAAATGGATATTCTTAGCTTGGTATAGCAGGTGAAGTAAGCATGGAGGACTNGGGGGAGATGCTACAATGTGGCACAACCCAGCCTTGTGTTGCCATCGGTGTCTGTAATTACTGCAGAGCCTGAGCTTTCTGCAGGTGGAGGAAACCAGTGCTGGTGCTGCCTCATCTGAGCAGAGCTGGGCACCTGTGTAAAAGCTCAGCTTGGAGAGTTGCGTGAACTCATCCCAAAACCAGTTTGATTTTTTGAACGTTTGTCTGGTGACTCCTCATTTGTGAGGTGACTCTTCACTCCTGTACTGTCACTGTGTAGGGGACATGCTACAAATAAGACTTAATAGTAACNTCTGAGGGAAAACTGGAAAGAGGCAACACGAAGGAAAGGCTGGAAGTGGCACTTAGTCTGGTTGACATGGTGGTGTTGAGTTGTGACTCGATGATCTCAGAGGTCTTTACCAACCTAATTGATTTGGTGATTATGGGAAGATATGGTGATGGAGTAATTAGAAAGCAAAGAGGAAAACATAAATGAACAGTTTGGAAAGTGTGAGTGGTCAGACTGGCAAGGAGTTGAACTTGTCTGAGTGTAAAATGTAGTTAGAGGAATAAAAGCAAACAATTAGATCCAAGGTTAGATGAGGGCAGTTTGAGTTGAGCACTAGTTGAGAATTTGTGTTAGTGGAAAATAACACATCTGGAATCTGAGTTAAGCCAAGAAGTGTGTGCAGAGAGGGTGTTCAAAGGGTAGGACACAGTTGTTGGAACAAGTGAAGGGGCTGAGGATTGGTAGGTGGATGCTGCAGCTTGTGGCAAAGGATCTTGTAGAACAGAATGTGTGGCAAGAGCATTGCACCACAAGTTGCTCCTTTAATTTTTAAAAAGTCTTAATTGTGCACAGCAGTTTTAAAGAAGAAATAGACCCCAAAACAACCCACCCTGAAAGGCACTTCACAGGGGTTGTGGTGAGGCTGGTTTTCACTTCCTGTAGTATGAATGCAAACATTTTGGCCAGATACACACACCATGGCACGAGTGTAGACACAAGGAGAATACTTACCTAACTCTGGTCATTGACTTGGTAAATGGATATGAAACTTTTCCTGGTGTTTGTGTTTTCTTGTTGGTCACTAATCATACACTTTTAAGTGTTGGATTTACTTGTGCTAAATGGATATTCTTAGCTTGGTATAGCAGGTGAAGTAAGCATGGAGGACTGAGGCTTCCTTGGAAGTAATGGAGTTGCTTTACAACTGAAGAATGAAAGTCTGTAGTGTTGGCAGACTTTTGCCTGTTCTGACAGTCATCATGACTATTTATGTTTTGTCTATACATTGAGTATGTTAGGCTGTTAAGACTTTGGCAGATACCACACATCTCAAATTGCTCTTAACTGAAATAACATGTTGACCTATGTTTTCCTTTCTAAAAGTTTTAAGACTTCAATTTTCAGTGCTTTGGGTCCTTTGCCAGGAAGCCCTAAGAAATAGATGTCTTTCCCTCCCTCCCCTTTATTTAGAGAAGTACTTAATTTAAAATGGAATGGCACGTCTTCCTAGACAACATACAGGGAGTCAAATTCTTAACAGACCTGTTTTTTTCAAATAGGGGTAACACCATAAACAAAAACAGGCATTTGCATGTGCCCTATTTGCATGAACAAGTGTCTGAGAAGAGGCCCACCAGTGAGAGATGACAAAGGAATTGCTCACATGGATGGATCTTTAATTGAAATACTAAATTGAAAGAAATAGTTTTCTGAAGGAATTCAAATTCAAAAACTCCTCGGTTGCTTGCAAGCCTGGGAGAGGAGGTGGTGGCTCTGAGAGGTTCTCCTGGCCAACTCTGTGTGTGGTAAATTCTATATGTTGGTGCAAATATATGTAGTGGTTGACTGACTTTGGTTTGTTCAGCTGTTGAACATCTCTCAGAAAGAAACACCTGACAGATGTCAGAGCAGGATTAACTCTGTCGCTGGAGCACGTGAATCCTGGTGGTGCTGCTGCGCAGAGGGACCTCAACAGGCAGAGGAGATGGGCTGGCAGGAGCCTCCTGGAGTTCAACAAGGAGAAGTGCAAAGTTCAGCACCTGGGGAGGAACAATCCTATGCCCCAATATACACTGTGTGTCACCCAGCTGGAAAGGTTGTAGGAAAGGTTCTGAGGGTCCTGGTGACATGAATCTTAGCCTGAACAATTAGGGTGTCCTTGGTGCAAAGGTGGTGAATCATCTCCTGGGCTGTGTTAGAATTGCCAGCAGGCTGAGGGATGTTACCCTTCCCCTTTTTTGGGTGCAAACCAGGAATTTAGGGTTTATAAAAAATGAGCAAACATAAGTCAAATGTGAGCTTCCTCATGCAAAGCTTCCTTAACAAAGCTGTTAACTACATTAAAACTAAAAACCTTCAAATGAAGATACAATTAATGCAGAACATACAAATGTGATTGCTAAATTCACCTGTATTGTGGTAGCAGTTTACAACTTTGTGTGGTATATGGTGTAAGGGCAACAGTTAATTTTTGTGTCCAGTGTCCAATGCAGTCTGGTGCAGTAAATGTGTAACTGTCTTAGTTTAAGAAATGTTAAACTTGTGTGGAATTTCCTGGCATTTATTTAAGAAAAAAACATCTATAACCCACAAATGATCAAGATGCTTAAAGTGTAAAAATATGAAGCCTAAAACCAGTGGATTACTGTAACCATTGGGGGAATTTTTTAAATTTTTGAAACACATCCGTCCCTCCTCCCTCTCTGAATTATTTAAATTGGAAAGGACCTTTAAGATCGAGTCCAGTCATTAACACAGCACTGCCACTATGCCAGAGTCCACCTTTAAATCATATCCCTAAGCACCACGTCTACAAGTCTTTTAAGTGCTCTAGGGACTCAGCTGTTCCACTGGACAGCCTGTTCCAATGCTTGACAATCTGTTCAGACAAAAATTTTTCCTGATTTCCAATCTAAACCTTCCCTGGCACAACTTGATAACATTTCCACTTGTCCTATTGCTTGTTACTTTGAGACTGACACCTCAACTGCAATGTTGTTTCAGGTAGATAAATTGTAAATGCTGATGGAAGTTTGTTGTTTCCCTCCATGCTGTAATATGAAGGTTTTGTGTCAGAAGCCTGAAACCAATGTCATGTAAAAAAGTTACAGGGAGGTGCTTGATAGTTGTTGGAAAACCAGAATATATTAAAATATGATCCGAGAAGATGAGTGAATGAGACTGAGTGGTACAGGGGATCTTTCCAATGGACATGTGTGGTGTCGATGGTTTCTTCTCTCCACTGTTGTGCTTTGTTGAGGTTATTGTTGTTTGCTGATGTATTCTGTGCTTTACTCTTTTCTCTACTTTGCAGTTCCATGTTACAGTATATACAAGAAATTCAAATGTATGTTTTATATGTGCTGGATGCTTGTTCTTTGGTCTGTTATCCCCCAAACTTTTTTTGCCAAGTTCTCAAGGTTGGTTACCTTTAACCAGTAATTAGCAGTTGGCGAGTTGTTTATGGCCTTGATGCCTCTAATGCCTTTGTTTTCAAGGCCTCTGTTCTCACCTTGTGCTTGTGCTTCTCTGGGCAGTTTTTTTGTTCTGGGGTCATTGGTAATTCATTCCCTACAGAGTAACCACTTGTTTTTGGTGTTGTTTAGCTGTTATACACACACACTCTTCTTTGTACACCCAGTCTCTGTGTGTGCATGTGCTTGTATTTATGTACAGCTTTTACTGGGCTTTGGACAGTTGTGCAAATGTAACACCAAATGTTTTACATATATTTATGGAGTATATAGAGTAAATAGTTACTTATTTATGTATAAGCTGTGTGCATTGTATATAAAAATAATTGTCTGAAGCCAAGTAAAAGCCATGCACATTAGATGAGTCACCTGGTCTTCAGGTAATTGGTGATAGTTGGACAAGCTAAGACAAAGCTCTGGGCAGGCCAGGACAGGTGCAGAGTCCTGGTTATTCCCTTGACACAAAGCCTGTTACAGGCAATGCCAACACCTTGTATGTGGGTTACACCGTTCCCTTAAGAAAACACTGTTACAGGTATCCCATCTTTGACTTGCAAAGTTACAGTTGTCAAAAGTTTCACACATAAGTAAAGGCAGAGAATAATTCTGCTCAGCTTTATTTTACTAGATGCTAAAACTAAATATTCTTTTCTGTAGGAAAGGTGTATGTGAAGAGCTTGGTTTGACAGTGAGAGTTTTAGAACATCTTAAGTTTTCCTGATTGCAAGTGTTCTCTCTGTATCTATAGCAAGAAGTAGCAGACACTGCACATGTCTGTACAAATGGCAAGCAGAGTCCTTATGTCTGATTTCTGAGGAGCAGAGAAGAAATCGATCTGAAGGGATGGTGTCATGTTGCTGGTTGGAATCCTTGTCCTCAGAGGCAGATTCTTTGGACAGAATTGATGTAGTCTCTTTAAGTGCCTTCAAATATACTGTAGGAAATACAAGAATTTGTTTGCTTCTGTAGTTCTGCTGTTGTTCTAATTCCTGTGTTGTGGTTTTTAGTGAACCTGGAACTCCCTTGTGAAGTTGATTTGGGTTTCAGTTTGTTTTCGGCAGATAACTCTTCCTTGTTTGCATTAAGAGTGAGCAGTTTTAGCTTCTGGTGTATCATGTTACTGGTGAACAAGCCTGTTCAAAGAAAAAAACTAAGATGAGTGGAGAATATGAGAAGGGGGAGAATAATATGCCAGCAAACTGCTTTTCCACCGAAACCCCCCCAGTTTGTTACCTACTAGTAAGTTAAAAAATATAGTTTTCATTTTAATAGGAGTCTTCCTTTGCAGAACTGGTGATCTGTCACTCACTGCTTTGTATAAGCTTTTATTCTTGTTGTGATCAAACGTATTTCTGATTTGGCTACTTAATGAGGTTTTACTTGTAAGCAGATCCAATTCCAGGATGGTTTTTTGTGTTGCCTACCATTCATCACTTTTTGTCACTTTGGCTTCCTAAAACTCTGTGCTCCTATTTTTCAAGTGTCAATCAGCTGCTCTTTTAATGTTCTAGATCAAAATGTTCCCCATTTGTTTTCTTTTACTTTTGTCTGATACCTGATTTGAATTAGTTTTCTGTAACTTAGTTTGAGAGATAATCTGTCTTGGAATTAATATGGAAGAAAAGAGTTGGAACAAAAAATAGCACATCTTGTTTGAAGAGGGAATCTGACCATAAATAAAACTAAAAATTAGTATTTTAGTATCTGCTATTTGTAAGAATTAGGAAAATGTTAGAACTTTTCATATGATAATGCATCCACAGATTAACATACCTTCAGTAGATATTCAAGTGTGTTGATGTGGTGAAATATTTTTGTGAGCTGATACATAGCAGTAGAACAGAAGAAATTTTTTAGGGTGAATTTAATATGGTCTGAGATTCTGGCTTTAAAAAAATGTAAATGTCAGCATTAATTCCTTATGGATCTAATGCATTCAGGGGTCAGAGATGGCTTGCCTATACTTGTACAATCTTAATGTTTGTATTCTGAATAGTAAAAATGTAAACAATTTTTTTTTAAGAAGGTAGATATTATCATATAGACACCAAGTTCCAAGAAACTTTGTGGATTTGGAGCAAGTTCAGGATAAACAGAAACTAATCCCTGCGTTAAATGGTGCATATATTTCTGGCATCTTTTAATAGCAAGTGTATTGTTGTCTCCTTCATAGAGGAGTGAAGGTGGTGTATGGGAAATGCTGTGCTGTTTGAGAGGAGTCATTCTGCAGTGGGAACAAACTGCTACCTCCACTGGCAGGGCCTTAAAAGAATTGTAGCAGAATTGAAAATCAGTGTCCTAGATTTCTGTTGCAAAACAGTTGCACAAATAACCCCTTCCCATAAATAATGTAGTGATCTCCCTGGCTTGCTTGCTGTGGATTGCAGCTATAGAATCAACTTAAACCACTGCCTATTTTAATATACAAAGTACTCTCTATTGAGGGGGGAATCTTTACTTGTTGTGCTTGATTGATGTATTAATGTTAATGCAGCTCCAAGACAAATTTGCAACTGAGGGAGCTAATGTGAAAGATGGATTTAAAAGCAATTTGTATCTCTTAGGCTGCTTTGCTCCTGTATATCTGGGTCACTTAATGTCTTCTGCAGCCCTCACTGCCAGTTCTTCCAATCAGCAGCACTAAGAGCAAGTATAACTTTAAAAATTAATGTGAGCAGTTGATGGGAATTTGACTCTTGCTCAGAGGAAAGATACAAATGGAATTTGAGAATTTCGGTTTTCTGAACTGGTAGAGAGCAGGAGTATGAGGTCTATAAAAACATCTAAGACTGGAATAGCAGCAACAGCAGTTGCACTTCTTAGTTATCTGGTCTTTCTTTTGTGGGGCAAGTCTACAGAGGAATTGGTTATTGTGCCTCTGTTACTGACTCTGGGCAGCTGCTGAAAAGCTACAAAACTCTGCATATTAGACTTCTCCTTATTCATGGCTGGGTCCTGTTTCCTTCTTTGGCTTGCTGTGTCTGTATGTTTCTCTTCTGTGAAGTCAGTGCAATTAAAAATCAAGTGTTTGCAACTCCTGTTTTTTTTGCTTTGAATAAGAGACTGAAAGCTTTACAAGACTTCTTCATTTGTCTGCCCTTCCCTTAGCATATACCTTTTCAGATTTTTTATTTTTTTTTTGTTGTTAGTGTTTAGGGATGTGATTACAGTTGTGGTAGCAAGTTTTATACACTTCATAGAAACATCTTTGGTGCTTCTTTAGAGTGTGTTATTTTTGTTGGTAATTTCTGTAGTGGGTAGGATATCAGTGAAAAAACAAGTGCAGCCAAATTTTTGTTTCCTCCAAGTTTCCAGCTGAGTCTTCAGGATGATAGAAAAAGCTGTTTACTAGTTCATAAATATGGCTTGTAACTCATGCAGTTGTTTCATCCTATTTCTGTTACTTAGGCTGAAAAATAAGATGTGACCTATCTTAATCAATCTTCCCTTTCATAACTTCTTGCAGCTTCTGTGTCTTGCTGATTTCATCAGTATACTTCTATTTCTGTGGTCGTTTAATTGAACCATATATCACAACATAGACCTTGTTGCCCTGCCCTTGAACAACCAAAATCTACATTAGTTGAAATCAAGTATAGCAGAACTCGAAACACAGACACACATCCCTTTCACTATTCCACTGCAATTGTTCCATGTGCTTCTGCTGTTCCTGCTGCAGATTGTGCTGCCAGGGTTGGTGGCAGAAGCCCAGAGGGAGTGGGGACACAGAGGCTCCAAGATCTGGGCATGGAGGGCGAGTTGTGTGCCCGGTGGGGGAGGTTCATGTGGTTTTGATGGTTCCCACGAATTTACCGATGATGGATGAAACTGTATCTGATTTGTTTTGAATGAGGAAGATGTAGCTAAAATCAGAAATGTTATTGTAACTATAAAGCCTCACCTTGATTTTTTTTCCACATCTTTTTAGATATCCAAGAATTTTATGAAGTGACCTTATTGGACAATCCAAAATGCATTGATCACTCTCAGCCATCTGAACCAATACAGCCTGTGAATACCTGGGACTTCTCCAGCCTTCCAAGCACAACAGTGACATCAGAAACACTGCCAAGCAGCCTTAGCCCAAGCGTAGAGGTATGAGATACAAATCTGGTTTATTTTTCTTCTTGGGACTATTAGTCCAAGTTGTTCCCTACATTTCTTTTATGAAATATTAATTTTCAAAGAAAACATACATTATGAAGTTCAATAGTCACAGGGGGTTTAATAACATGTATGCATTTTGCTTGGTCAAAAATTTATAAACTCGTTTGTCAAATGTACCATTAAGTGACCATTAAATTGGATTTATGCTTTGATTTTGGATCCTTGCTCACAGGTTTACTATGCTTATACTCATCCATTCTCGTCACTCTTGACTCATTACTTCATTAATAATTTGGAAAGTCCAAGGCTGCATCTTTCTGATAGTAAGTTTTTCAGTCTGTTCCTAAGAAATTCTCTGCTACTTGTACATATTCTGGAAGGACTTTTTTGAAAACTGTGCCACCAGTGAGTGGTGATAAAACAGAGCAGGGAAATGCACACTGATGTACATTTTTCACTAAATCAAGATCTCCTTGCCCAACTTACTGTTGTAATGTTGCTTGATTTCTTTTGCATCAGACCTATTACTTGTCCCCAAAGAGCTGAGCTTTGTTCGAATTGTTCCCTGAATACTGACAGCACTGGAAAAGGTGTGAGAGTTTCTCAGTAACTGAAGGCAGTGTGCTGTGCTGATCCATTTGAAATATCATAGAGCTCAGGAGGAGCACTAGGACAGACCAGCCTGTAGGGAAGCTCAGGAGCTTGTACTACCCAGCAAGATAAAGTGGTTAGGATGCCTTACTGAGAGATCCTTTATCAGGACTGTCTTAGAAAGTCCACTTAGCCACAGATCAGAAGCAGATGTGCTAATCAGTTTGTGCAGTTAAAAAAAAAGTTCTTTTGGGTATTGTACCTTTTCTCAAATTTGTTATATTGAGGCTCATGTGAAATGCATCAGGAATGCTTTAAAGAGAACTATGGAGGAAATCCAAGAGGTGTTCTTTTGGAAAGCAAAAAATGGCCAGTAGATGAAAGATCAGCCAAGCCAGGGGCAAGAGTTACATATTGCCAAGACATCCATTAAAATCTCTTTACATGAAAAAGCTGAGTGGCCTAGGTATGCTGTATTTTTGGTGTCCAATTACCTACAAACCTGAAAGAGTTAGAATTCTGTTGAACTTGCAGTGTGGGAATTGATGTCTTTTTCTTTGATTTTTGTGAATCTTGATTATACAGTAGAAAATTTACTTGTATGTCTCTGTGGAGTCTTAGTTACCTGAACTGCATAGAGAAGGCCACTGTCATCATAGTCACCTTAATCAAAATTTTCTCTAAGAATTGTAGTACTAGGGTGTATGAGAGAGTATGGAAAAGACCACTGTGCATTTAGTTGGATGCCATCCTCTAAATCTTAGGCTTAGAGCTGTAGAGCTTCCCTTTCTGAAGGGATGGTGGGAATGGCATCTCTTAAAAGCAGGAGCTTATTTTGTCTACTGAGGTGTTTTGAAATAAGCTGGTTCTAATGTATTTCGTGCTTGGACATGCAGAGAACTTAATGAGGAAATTTGAGAGTCATTGCAGTTGCCTGTAATCGTGGAGGATGGATGAAATCCCAGAAAACTGCAGATGGACAAGTGCTATCTTTTAAATAGAGAACATATAGGAGCAAGGTAGGAGAGGAAGATCCAGGATTACCAGGTACTGGGAATGGTTCTATAGTCTTTTGGTAGCTCTTTGAAAGTGATAAAAGAGCCAAAAAATAACTGTCATAGTTGTTGATGACAGTTTCTTTCTAATGTGATAAATCCTGACTTCAGGAAAACTTTTGGCGTGGTTTAACAGGCTGTCTTTTGAGATAATATACAAGTTAAAGTTTCACAACAAATGCATCTTAGTTTGGGTTATTAGTGAAAACATCCTGCTTAAATTAGAAATTGAACCATGGGAGAAGAATGGTGTATTGCTGCTCCAACAGCTAAGAGTGGAATGAAGCCTTGGGCAGGTGGAGTAATTAATGGGCAGGCTCTGGTTCAGCAGAACCAAATACAGTGTCCTGCACTTTGGCTAAACTAGTACAAGTTGAATAGTTAAGTAGTGTTTTCTCAGAAAAGATCTATTAAGTTTTAAATCTCAAGGTAAGTCAACCATGACATGCTAAGAGATGAAGAAGAAGACGATGTTATTGACATAAGTGTGGTGTAAAACTGTTCTGTTCTACTTGGTCTGCATAAGGCTTTGCTGGAGATATTGCCAAATTTGAAGCATGTATTTGCTGTGATGAGATTTGAGTTATGATGTTGCAACTGTGGCACCTTTTGTACTTCCCTGGTAGGAGAAGTCTGCTGACATCTGAAGTGCAGAATAGTGGGTACTGTTAAAGCCAGGCTTTCTCATTATTCCCTTGCCAGCTTCCTCCAGAAACTGTTTNCTACTGCCAGTATTTGAGAGCAGAGTTGGATATACTGGTGTTGATCGTAGTTCACATGAACCTGAAAGTAAGTTTTTCTCACAGTCTGGGTCACCTACAGTAACCTGTTTCCAAGAGGAATACTGTTTCCAAGTTAATTTGAGAAGGTGAACAATTTTCAAAAGTATTAGTTCAGTGGTGGTTTCTTTTTCTGATTTATCTGAATGTCTTAGTT
>VYZS01050662.1:0-84252 GCA_013400695.1 Neodrepanis coruscans
TATATATTATATATATAACATATAATATATATTTTTTTCAAGCAAAAAGGGGCAAAGAATACTTTTGGGATACAAAATTCCTATACATACATATATATATTAACACATGCTTACATGCACTCATATATATATGTATGCATATATGTATTTATGAACAAATATTTCCTCCATATAAAAAAAGCTCCAACCTCTTCTAAATCCCTGAAATCTTCCCCTTGGACTTATGGAAAAACAACCCTTTATAGTCTGAAGTACGAACCAAATTCTCAAATTCTGTAGAGTGGTAAAATGCTTATGTACAGGTACGTTGAGTATTTCACTTCTCACTGGCAACTCTTCTTGATCTGAAATCATTCTGTGGTTTCCAAGTAAATGCTGAGTGGAGCACCAATGCAAGGAGACTTACAGGAAATTATTTAAATTACATTCTACACCTACTCAAAATCACCATCCTTCTAATACTGCATCCAGGTGAATAATAAAATCCATACAAATATCTACTAGAAATTCTCTGCAACACAGCAGGGAAAAAGACTTGCTCCTCCTTTTGGAGTTGAGGGTGCCCTGAAGAAATTTCTCCTCAGTGTTTCTTTTGAAAAGTATTTTTTATGTATTTTTCCCTTGAAGTGTTTGGAATCCAGATGATTGTTTACAGAATATTTCCACAGGTGTATTTTTATAGAGGTATTTAAAATTCTATTCTGCACTTCTTTGATGTTGCCTTCCTGCATAACTGACTCATCATCACATCTCTGTGCTGACTGAAGGGCTCTCATTGTGCTCCAGGTTTTACAGGAGTTTTAGCAGAACCCACAACACTCTGCAAAACCAGAGTCAAACTGATGGTCTGGTCATGGAGGGAATAATGGCCAAGTACTGTTTGTATAGAGAAACAGCCAATTTGGGGAAAGGGAGAAAAGAAAGTGCATTAAAATGTCTGACTGAGTTTCTACTGTATCCCTCAGAAAAGTTAGAATTGATTTAAATAAAAATAGGACTATTTAGTTTATATTTACATATGGATTTAATTGCTATTACAAACAAAATATTAATTCAGGTAGGACATCTCAGCACAAGAATTGGGAAACAGATATGTTTTATTTCAGCAGCAAATACATCTTAAAATTAAGGACCTACAGTGTGAAGCTGCTGACTAAATTCTCTACATAGCTGAACCTTAACACACATTTATTTAAATAATATACTTTTATCTATAACATGTGGGAATTTCCTTGTGTTAACATGTCAAGATGATTCATTCCTACCTTGTGGGTGCTGCTGGGATGTGTGGAGCATAAAAGATTTAAGGTGGAACACTTGTATAAATGCTCCATGCATTCCTGTCAGTGTGCCTGCAACGTGGTGTCCCAGCTGGAATTCTGATTTCATTAGGGCTGAATATTGAAGAGAGACCAGGCATCTGTGTTTGGACATTCCAGGGGCTCCAGAAGAATCTTCTGGATTCCCTCATTCCTGAAAATTTGCAGGCAAGCTTTTACTAGTAGATTCTCTTTATATTCACCTGGTGATGCATATTGACCAGATCAGATCTGAGGTTTGAAAGACAATTAGTGAGTAAGTCATTCCCCTTTAAGAAAAACAAAACTAGCCTATTTTCTGTAACAGCTCAGGAGTGGTTCCTTTAGCACTCCTGTTTTAACAGAGGTTGTGTGCAGCACCTCCACTACCTACAGCAGGAGCAGCACATCTCACCTCCACTGCAATTCCCCCCCTCCTCACAGTGGAGTGGCTGCAGCAGATTGTCAAAGCAAAAGGCTTCTCGTGCCTGGTCAGTCCAGACCAACTGACTTGTTATCCACTGTTATTCTCCCTGTGCAGATCTCAAATTTGAAAGCCCACTATTTTGTTACTTCAGGTTTATGCTGTACTACAAGCAACTTAAAGGAACCCAGTCTCATAAATTCCAAACACAAATCTCATGGAATAGATCAACCCAGTATTATAGGAAGTACAGCGTTTAATTTTATAAAGTCTGTTGCATCTTTACATGGGCAGGATTATTTCCAGGGCTGTTAGGAAAAGAATAAGATTTCCACCCACTGACCAGCTACATTTTGGGTTTTTGACAAGGCACTAAACATTGTGAATCCAATCACTTTGCTCTCTCTGTAACATTAGAGAGGGTTTTAATGGCTCTAATAGGATCAGAAACCACTCATCATAATTCTTCAAATAAGCATTTGATTTTTCCAGAAATCAGTTTCCACTGGAAAAATCTTCAGAGTTCATGTTAAAAATATTTGAATGACAGCTTTTATTAATAGAAAAATATATATTTACAGTCAATACTGTTATCTTAGATTTGCAGCTCTTCCTATTTCTTGAGCTCAACTGAAAGTGCGACATTGCTAAAAAAAAAATTCAAGATCTGTGCACATATTCAAGTAAGTTCTAACATGCACAGCCAGAGCTTTTGTTCCTGTCATACACAGGATCCTGTTACAAACAGAGCGGGTTTTTTTCCTTTTGCTTAGCAATTATGCTGTAGCATTCTTAGGATTTGTTTACAATCAGTTTAATGCATACATTCTTATATTTACGTGGCACAACCTGGTGCCAGGATGGAGAACCAGCACAAACACAGTTACAATCATCAGTTATGGGCAGATCTGCAAAGTCAGCCTCGAGCTGCTCCAAGAAGAGCTCAGGCCAGATCATGTTTGACTCCATTGACCATTCTTTCTTTTTGAAAGGAAAAAACCACACAACATTACAAATTGCTAAAGTTTACCCAGTGCTGCACAAGAAAGAGATTGGTAGTGAACATCTATCCATGCTTGATTATACTGCAGAGCTAAAATGAGTATTGGTTCATCACAACAGGTACAAACTGAAATCAGATAGCCAGAGATACAAAGGTGTCGGACCAGCTGCATTAACACTATGGTTGGGAAACACTCGAAATTCAACTTTGCATGTGCAGAGTGACATGAAAGGGACACTGAGAACACAGGAACACCCCTGGCTTCAAGGAATCACTGCCAGGGCAGGTGGGCCAGGAGTTCTCCTATGGCCTCTGTGAGTTCACTGGGAGGTGGGGAACACACACACTGTGGAACAAACACCAAACCAGACCACAGGGAATGAGAAGCCCAAGTCACAGCTCAACACACGGTGACTCATCACTACCAGAGAGCACACGAGTGACTCGCCATGCTCAGGGTATCAACACTGAGAGCATTGCCCTCCTGTGTCCAGATAAAACAGGGCTGCACTGAACATGGGATTCCTTGTAAAGGTTCTTCTAGAAGCTGCTCAGCAGTAGTGTAGAAACTTTCTTTCCTGATGTAGTGGAAGTACCTCAGCTACATACATTGCACTTGGGCTTTTAATGCACTGTCCTGTTTTTCTGCACCAATGCTGCCATCCTAACCTTTCTGCCAAGAAGAAAAAAAAATATATCACATTAAAATATATTATCCTTAACCTTGCCTGATCCTTCACTGATACAGGTGAATCAAACAAAAGAATAATCATCAGAAGTATCAAAAAACTCTTTAGGAAGGTCACAAAGACAGTCTATGCTACGGCACAGTCAGTGCAGGCTTCCACACACTACTCAGCTTAGCTCTGAGATGCCAGAGAAGAACAATACAGACATGTCACCCCCTCCAGTGCAGGGGGTGGATGCAGAGCCAGATTCACTGACTTTAAGCCTGCAGAAGTGTTTGTTCAGTTTCCATGCATCTGGTCCAAGCATGCATATGCTGTATAAAGTGACTACTTGTTTCAAGGCTGAAGTGAATGGTTTCCTCACAGTTTTAACAATTAAAATGAAACATCAATCCATATAAAGAATACATGGATATCTGTGCATTTATGTGCCAGGAAGTAAAGTAAATGAAGGGGTTGCAGATTTAGCATCAGGTAAAGGCTAGTGTGTAAAGTGAACACTGTAATGTACAGCTTTAAAAAATACTATAAGAATTGCACATAGATCCATAGGAGAGAAGCACAGGCTCACAGCTAGGGCTGTCTGCTTTCCATCACCTGGGTCAGAATATCCAGGATCACTTTTTTCCCTGCATCCAGATCCGTTCTTCAGAGTGATTCAGGAAACAACTCCTAGCCTGGCAATACTGAGCAAAGGTATTGTCTGTACAACCATAGAGGTTCTGTGGAAATGGCTGTTAGGGCATGGAAGGAAGTCAGCAGTGGCTTCTGAAAGTGAAAAAACTCCTTCAGGTTGAGTTTTTTAAAATAATTCTTTAATCCTCACTGATTCCTGCTCTAGTCCAAAACTCTGCCTGTGATGCTCTTTGAGCTCTTCTGACAACATTCCATTTAGGGTGTTGTCTGTAGCAACATTAGAAAACACCAGTTACAACAGACAAGAGAACGGCAGCCAAACCCCACTGTGGGGAACATGGATCACGATACTGTCAGTGCTGGCTGCCAAACTTAACAGCTCCTTCAATAATTAAACACCAGTGTTTTTGCCCCCTTGTTTTTACCCTTCAGAGAACTGTGTCTGCAGTAAAGGTCTCCCCATGTGGCCTGTGACCTACACACAGACAAGCTCTAAACATTTTTCTCTCCTGCCAACAAACCAGCAGAGCCAATTTCAGTCCCATTTTGCAGTATGGCACAAGTGACAAGAGCAGACCAAAATAAAACAGAGGAGGTGGCTGTTATTTTCATCCCTGATTCATAGCAGTGATTGTCAGAGAAGGTTATGTACATCCTATCCATTTCAAGTCATGCTTTAGTGCCTTTTGCAATGGAAGGGGAATTTCAATGGCCCACCATGTCTTGTATTGTTCTTGTATAAATGTGGTTATGGCTACAGTACAATAGTCCAGACTGGTGAATATCACCTAGGAAATGGGATAGACAAAGTGTGCATATTCTGCTTTCTAATGCAGAGGTGTTAAGATAAGGGTAAAGGTCTGATTAAGGCAGTGTTGTTGAACTCCTGGATCTGTGGTTGGAAAGGATATGGGTAGGCAATGAGGCAGAGAAGGAGGGAAGAGGACTGAACACAGATGTTCACTGACACTTCCACCATCAGCAGGAAAACCATATCTAGGGAGGAAAATATAGTAAGGGTAAGAAAAAGATCCGAATCTGCTTGGTTGAGACCAAAGGTAAGAGAAGTACAGCCTGCTTGTGGAGGACTGCCTAAGCTGAGTGGAAACGTTGTGTGGTATGTGGAATGGAAGCAGATGAGTGTTTTGTGGCATGGTACATCATTCATCTCACATTTACAACTAATCCATCTCTGCTTATGGTCACTGCTATTCATTAACCAACGCTACACAGGAAATGACAGGAATTACCCAGAAGAGGAGGGCAATTTGTTTACTGCAGTGGTAGAAATAGTGGTATCAAAGTTTGCTCTCCTTTTCAGCCAGATATGAATCAAGTTACATATTGTCTGATCCAAATGCAGTCATGTGTATATAATTAACCCCTAACAGGCCTGGCAAAAAAGTCAAGTTTCTGTCATACTGGATACAGGATGCAATTTCTGCAATTAGAACCTACTTGCTCAGAGTTGCTGGCTTTGATATCTAGGCTGTCTTTCAACACTTGTACAAAGTGTGAGCCCTAGTGCAGGCTGGAGTGAGGGCTGGGGTGGAGGTGCTTCATGAAAAGCAACAGGCTCTACAAACTAGTGCTGCTTCATGATTCTCACAATGCGATGAAGTGAGTCTGTAGTGGCAAAAGCCAGATATTGACAACAAAGCCAGTCTTCCAGAATAATTCCACAGTCCCTCTCCAAGGACTTCTCTGCAAACTTGATCATCAGCAGCGTCCTTTTTATGTCCAGCCAGTTCTGAAGTATCGCATCTCTCCGCGAGGGGTTGGAAGAGGTACTCAGAGCATGGAACAAGTCCTCACGTGGACCCCAAAGCAAGCACTGAAGAATTCCCTTGGCTTCTGATATCAGGATCCTCTCTGAAGGGTTTGGATTCAGCAAGCAGCTGGCAAGCTGTTGAAGCCCTTGAGAATAGAGGGAACGGCAAGGGATCTTGGGGAGATCAGCACGAGTGTACTCCTTCTCTTTCAGCTCTGGATTCTCATCGAAAGGGTTGGGTAAGTGCAGCATTTCATAGATGAGGATGCCAGTCTGGAACTCGTCACACTTTTTGTACTGTGTGGCAGTGATGATTTCTGGGGCCAGGCGGGACTGATCCCGTAGGACCTCAGGATCCACCATGTGACTCTTCTGCTTGGCCTGGGAGAAGTTGCTCACTATGAGTCTGGCTGGGCAGGCGGTGCTGGGACTGTGTTCCATGGACTCGGGGCTCAGGGCGCTGCCTCCAGGTCTGGAGTGAACCAGCAGCAGGTTCTCTAAGCGCAGATCACAGTGTGTGATGTGATATGGCTTGAGGTGCTCCAGGCCCAAGCAGAGCTGCAGGAGGAGCAGGCAGACCTGCCTCTCGTACAGGTCAGGGCTTTTGGCGTGGCGGGGCTCGGACTCGCGCACGAAGTCGGCCACGGTCAGGTGAGGGACCTCCCGTGTGATGACCACGACGCGGCTGCGGGGCCTGCCCAGGGTCCCCTGCCTGCTGGGGCTGTCCTTAGGGGAAGCCTCTGTGCTGGAAGCGCTGCCTCTGTTCTTCTGCTCGGGTTCTTTCTCCTCCTCTTCCCGCTCTTCTTCTTCCGCATCTGGAGCGTCGTCATCCTCCCACGGAAGGAGACGAACTGGGACTTCAGCAAGGAAGTGGCCACAGTCCTGCTGGATGTTGAAGTTGACAGCCAGGCTCTGCCGGATAGACAGGCTGTGATAATACTGCTGGGATTCCTTAGCTTTGCTCTTACAAATCTGGGGCAAGAAAATAAACACAACAATAAACACAACTCTTAAATTTCTAAATTCTATGTACTTTTTTTTTTTCCAATATGTATTTTTCTTGATGGGAATCTACAGATTAGAACTAAATACAAGCAATCAAAAAATTTTTACTGAACTGACCTTGGCAGACCATCTTAAGGCACATGAACAGTTTCCATTGGCTGGTGAGCAACTGCAGAGCAATACATGCAGACACCTCTCCCTCTGCACAGATTATCCAATGGAAAGTACAGTTCAGGCAGGTTGATTTTTAATCAGAAGAGCAGCTGATATATGGTAACATGCACAGTGAAGCTTATTTACAGTTACTTGACTATCCATAACATTTTACTGCATGTTCTCCTCTCAGCTTTGCATGAAGCTTGAAGATAAAAATAATCAATAGCAATACAAAGAAACATGGCTGGAGTACGTGACCACAGCCTTGCACGTGGGTCAGCATGGCATGACAAGGTACCACCTGTCAGCCAAGGGACTGGATGTTGGAAATTGAAATCTGCTGCAGCAGTGTTGTGTCAGCAGTGAGGGGGTGTGTGTGTGGCAGAGGCTGCTGGCAGTACTTGGCTGTGGCTCAGATGATGGATGGACAGTCAGCAGAACGTGGTACCTTAATTGCTTTCAATCATCTGTCAAGATCCTAAGTATATGTTGGGGTTTTTTTGCCATATATAGCTCTATTTAATTTATGCCCAGAAATGTCTTGTTGATACATACATTATCAACATAATAATTATCCTTATTGTTTGCACTGCCATAACTACTGGCAGTTCCAATCCCCTGGTGACAGTCACTGGACAAGCCCTATTAGGGCATCTGTTCTAAGGCATTTACTAATTACAATTACAAAGGCTCAGACATGTTGACCTTTGCATATCAACCTTAATTCTACTGAACTCAGAGAGATCACTCAAAGCATGTAAGGGCATGTTTTAATCTTTACATGGTTAGGGTCTAAATATTCACTTGCTGTATAATGCACAGGTCTTAACTGCAAAGCTCAGAGAAGAGAGAAGAGGAAGAGGTCTCTCTTCAGATGAAGTTACGTCTTCCCTCAGCTCATCTCTGAAAGCTGAGGAAAGCCAGATAACTAAGGTTAGTAAAAGCCCCCACCACCAAAACCCTCACATCTCATCCTAGCCCTAAATACAACAATTAGGTGACTTTTCTCCCTGTTTCTCATTTTTCCCTTTCTCGGAATTTCTGCAGGGGAAGTTCTAAACCTTTCACTAACACACACACACACAAAAAATTATAATCTTTTATATGCTTATGTGGTTAAGAAACATATAATTTAATAGGAGATTAAATATTTTATGCCTGTTGATCAGAAAAGTGAATTGTCAGGTAATTATATGAAAGAAGACACAAGTTGTACCAGCATTTTGATTGCCCTCCTGTCTTTGATACTGTGCATATTTCCATACTTCACAAGCATTTACATTTCCCTATTATGCACACTGTAACTTAAACTGCTTGTATATAAGTGCCATCCACAAAAAAAAAAAACCCAAGAGATTTGAAAAATGCATTTTCTAGTCAATTTTATTTAAGAGAGGAAAGTAATTTTCTGAAAATGTTGAGTTACCCTGTTTATACAGCAGCTCTTTAATTTAAATTTTCAAATGTATTTTATCATGTTAGAGGTGAAGTGAGTTATCAATGGAATGTGTTCCCCCCGCTCCCTTCTCTCAAAGGTCACAAAAATTTAAACAAATACAGCAAAAATATAGCAATAACCTTTAATATAACAATAACCTTTGAATTATATATAAAAAGAAAATGCCAGCTGATTGTCTTTGAGACTGAAGACTCCAGATTGATTAAATATTTAATACTGCACAGAAAACAGAACTAGAAAAGCTGTATATATATATGTTGGATATACACACATTGTGTGTTCAAATCTGACTGGGAGAAGAGCTATTAAGGAAAACAAAATGAGTCTTCTATGCCCTTCAAGTCCATGGCCTTTTTCTTGCAGTCAGCTATGGGGATAATCAATTCCAACTGCAGAAAGGGTTCAGTGTGTTGCAATCCAGCCTTTAGATTTTAAAAATACTGAACTGACCTAATCAAAAAAAACAAACTCATTCTGAAGGAGTTTAATTTTAAGATCAAGTTTACTTGCTGCTAAAGAAAGTTGATAACCACACTTGGCTTAAGCTACTGCATTATATTTCATCCACAGAGGATTTCTAATGCCACCTTGCCAGCTAAAGCTGATATTCTCTTAGGAATATATAATCCACAAAATATTTACTCTGAAAACAATAGATACTTCTCAATTTGGTGAATAACAAGGCCTTTTTTTAAAGTTTATGGAAAGGATTGCACTTTTTTACAGAAAAAAGAAAAGGAATTGAGATGTTTTCCTAGTTTCTAATTTTAGTCCTAGTCAGTCTCTCTTTCCTACTTACTTCATAGAAGGTTCTCAAATACACTACTGGCATTTCAATTAAAATGGGAGACAGGCTTTGCATCTCTCAAAGTTGGCCTTGGTTCACTCACTTCAGAAGATACGGCCAACCTCAGATTTGTGATTTAGAACTGAATGGCTCTGCCCATCAGCACCCAAAGGTGTTCAGCATCAGGGCAGAGGACACTCCCTTTTCCTGAGCCATTGGCCTGCAAGGCAAATCTCATCTGGATCATTCCTAAGAAATGCCACTCCAATCTCCTAAACCCACCCCAAAACAGAGTTATGCTCCTCTATCTTCTTTGTCTCTCTTCCTACTATTCAATCTTGTCTATTTTATTTCTAATTTAAGTGACAGCCCTTTTTGCTGATGGACTAAAAACTGATCCCTGATTCCCATCCTTGAGCATCACACCTGCACAACTGGGGAAAACGTAACTTTTGCCCTCCTCTTTGCTTTCCTTCTGCTATCTTTATTCCTAATCCTCTGATTCTTGTTGCTCTTTTCTGGATTCTCTCCATTTATTACATCTTTTAGAAAAGTGGTACCCTGTAATAAATGCAGTATTCCAGTTAAGACTTCTCCAGCATCAAGCATAATAATGACCCTTGGAACAGTTCCCAGAGGCAAGAAGTTAAATTATTAACCCCACTGTTCATGTTCATATAAACTCTCTGTTCATAAAAACCTTTATAGTGGTGTCCACTCTAAAGTCTGAAGCCACAGCAGGGCCAAACTTTCCCCAATATCAGTTCCTAAAGATGAATTTTTGTTTCAGACTCCTGTCTTTACATCAATAAAACACAACTGAAATTATCAGTAAACCAGAAATTAAATATTAAATAGTACTATGACCAAAACCAGTATTAAAATGACAGCATTCATGAAAAGACTTTTCCTCTCCTCATTCTGCTGTAAAACAATATAATCAAGATGGAAAAAAAATCTGTAATCCCACAATGCCCAACACTGATGGCTTTTGGACACGTTTCCTTTTCTTGTTTATTACAGAGAACTGGATGGGCACATGAACAAGGACAGGGAGCTGAGATCTGACTGGAGATGTATTTTCTGCTTCTTGCTTCTTGTTTACAAACAGCACGGAGTGAGCAGTGGAGGAGGCAGTTGGGTTATTTCAGGCTGATTAAATTGCTGACTACATCAACACCAACATACATACACCAGGCACTGTGTAATTGCCAAGGGGAAGGGGAAGCTGGAGGCAGCACCCAAACCTGGAGTGTGACAACAAATCAGACACCTGCCTGAATCCATAAAGCACTTTCTAGAAGACCTGCAGTAATCTGATGTCCCCTTCAGGCAAAGTCCTGGGGTTTTACATTGCAGTGCTCAGATTCTGATTTACAAATACTCCCTTAGAATGGGGAAAATGTACTGAAAACAGTGGAGACAAACTAAGATTTCTTATTGTTTTGTTCAAAGACAGTTCATAGAATGTACATTTTATTTACAAACAAACTTCCGGTACTATTTTATTATTTTCTGAGTTGCAGCTTCTGCTCAGAACTCTCCCTTATGTTACCATTTTGCAACAGAGGAGTGAATACTAGTGTTTAATATCAACAGGCAGTAATTTTCACCCAACCATTTTGTACTGGAATAGCTCCACCTAAAAGTATCACCTGAATGACCAAGATTTAAAATCTTCAAAATGGTTTGAGTTGGAGTAAGTTTGGGGAATAAAGGCTGTATTTACATTTGGAATGATTTAGGGAACAAATTGTGAAATTTGATGACCTCCTTAATAAGTGTTTTGGACTGCTTGTGATAAATTGCTAAAGAGTGAACAAAGAGCTGCTTTTCTCCTTGTGATGGTTAACGCTGTGTCAAAGCTGTGAGCAAATATATGGCCCAGTTTCCTTTTGCATTTTTAAATCTTTCATCTGTTCCAGTCATCTACTCAAAAAATATGGAAATCCTGTTGCCTTTTACATATATTTTATGCTGAATACCTATTTTTTTGCACAGGAAAAAAGGTGAAAATACTTTGACTAAAACATTGACAGAAAGTAGGATCAATCAGTCATTTACCCTTTGCTTTAATGAACTACATCCAGCTGAGCTATGAAGATATGGTATGTGATAACAGCTGAAAGAAAGGTGTTGATAAGGGCTTGGCCAGCTGATAAAGAGCTGGTTGTTCAGAAGATGAAGCAACATTGGTAAAAAGCCCTTCCATATGATGCAAGAAGTAATGAGAAAAAGGGAGAGGTACAAGTAGGAAGGAATGGAAAGTATCCATCTTCCTTTCCAGTGGAATGCACTGTCATCATGTATCTTTTCTTTAATGCATCCATATGAACTAAACTTCTGTCATGTTTATAGGGACAGAACAGGTTTATTTATATCCTGCCATTTCAATTTTTCCCTCTGCTCCTGCCTGAGAAGCAAGATTTGAATGTTTCAGTGCTTCTACAAACTGTTCTACATTAGCTTTTATTTTTCCTTTATGAGTCCCACAGCCTACTGTGCCATCAGCTGACTCTCACTTTCCCAGCAGGGAATCTCATTTCCACTCTGTCCTATGCATTTTACAGGGCATCAGTGAACTTAAAGCACGATGAGTATTGCGGGAAATGAATTTACAAGTGTTGAAAATGAGAATCACAGAAGATCACAAAGGCTGCACCATCTGTGCTACTTTGTTGTATTGCACAGAGGGACGACCGCAAATGAAATTCTGTGTAGAAGGAAAGCTTGCTAATCCCAAATTGATAACTTGTTCTTGGCACAACCTTGTTTTCCAAGGAGGCCAGTTTGATCTCTGATTGACCTCATTTTCTTGATCTGGCCTTGGAATAGAGCTTTGACTTTTTAACAATGTGCCAAAATACAGAATTTTATTCTGCTGTGACTGAACTCAGAATGGGCTTGAAGTTGAATGTGAATTTTGATCTGAAGCATGAAGTTCTGGGATGACCTTTAAGAACACTTTTGTCAAGAGGCTCCACTAGGAAAGCGAATTACCAAAAATGCACCTTAGCACAAACTAAACATAACTAGAAAATAATTGTCAGCTGCAACCAGGAAACTGTCAGCCAGGCTCAGCCCAGTACTACTCACTTCTGCACTGCTCTGTTTTATACCTGGGACAGGAACCTCACCAGAAATCCTCAAGTTTTACAGCTAGAAGAGCTTCTGCTGCCCTGCAGCAATCAAAGCAATATATTTGCTCTATTATTGTTCTGATGAATATATTGCTCTGATGAATTGCTCTGATAAAAAACCTGCTCCTTTGAGCTGTTTGCACCCTTGCAATTCCTGTCACCCTAACGAACAACACTGCAACACGTGCCTGTGGCCAGAGCTCAGCTGGGTTTCAGGGCTGTGCTGTCCCATGAGGACTCTGAATCATGTGTCAGCCTGTGATACTGGACAGTGTTTTCCCTAGGAGTTTACTACTGAAAGTGGAAGTAGTTTATGTCACTGACACAGTTACTGTCTTGTCTATTATTCATTCTGAGTCATCTCGTTTTTCCAATAAAAAGGATCCCTGTGATATCACTGTCTTACTCAGTCCTTGTTGGGACACTAAGAACTGAACTCACCCAACCTGCTGTGTCAAAGAGCTGGTGCTCTCTGCTGGTTTTCCTTCAGTGTAACCTTTTCACCACATATTTGGAATTACTGATAAGACTGTGGTTTCAGGGGAATGTTTATCCATAGTGTCCCAGATCTACTTAGGAGGTGGTACTGCACTCAGTGAAAGAAAAACATCTCAGGGTCTGGAATTTTATGGAAATCTTTCTTGTAAGGGAACTTTTATTTTTGTGTTTGAAAGAGTAGTTTTCTGATCATACTTTTGTACTGGTTTTATTTATAATATTTCAATCAAAATATTTTCCATATGGCTTCCTGCAACTGTTTTGCACAGGGTGTTTACTAGAAAATTAGGTGAGAGTGAAACAAAAAGCATAATACAATGCTGTGAAACATTTCCTCCAATGTCCACCCCAACAGAACAAGTTGTGCCTGTTCTCCACTGAATTTATCAGAACACCTTTTGCTGGTGAAACCCCCAGAATGTAAAAATGCACTGGTATGTTCATCTGTACAAAAGGTCCACTCTTCTAAATATAATTCAGCAGTAGTCAAATGGCTAAAGCCGAACTTCAAACAGTGCTTTTGTAATTCTAGTTTTGGAGTTAGAATATTAAAATAAAATTTAGTTTTATTGACGCATTAAAACTACTAACACCATTTGGGTGTGAGTCTCTTGTTCTCTATAAAGAGAATAATAATTAAAAGATCTCATTATCACATTTTTTTCTCAGATCTAGTATTAAAATCATAGAACTTAAGAACTGTCTGAATT
Source organism: Neodrepanis coruscans (assembly GCA_013400695.1). Taxonomy (NCBI): domain Eukaryota; kingdom Metazoa; phylum Chordata; class Aves; order Passeriformes; family Philepittidae; genus Neodrepanis; species Neodrepanis coruscans. Next base: position 13,577 of record VYZS01050662.1, read on the forward strand.
GTTAGCCAGTGTTGGTTAGGCAGTCCTACAAAACTCAAAAGAACTACATAAATTTACACTGTCCAAAAACATGGCTCCATCTACACTTTCAAAGTGTATTTCTGAGACTTGATCCAAAATAACAGGAAGACTGTATTTTGGATTCAATAGACACACCAGTAATTCTCATCTCACTATTTTTTCCATCCTGTTTTGGGGATGAGGGATTTAAAATGGCAGGAAGACACAGCTGATCTGCTGAAGGTAGATTATGATGTAATTTGGCTCACACAAAAAACACCCATGGTAGTGAAAACCGGCATATTTGTTAAAATTAAATTCCCCAAATCTCTGTGTAATGTAATAGCAATCTGTTGTTATGAGCTTTTGGACAAACCTGAGTCTGGACTTATAAGCCAAAGATCAACTTGGGGCAAACACCTTCCTCTATCACATTCAGTGTTTGCCTGGGAGGGTACTTTCAAGAGTAACTTTGCCTCTCATCATAACAGCACAACAGCCCATCCTGACCTTCAGCCCGAAGATATTTGGTGGATATTTCACTCACATTTAATACTGTGCAATAAGTTAGTCTGAGAACTATTTTTAAGACACCTGAATTTGAAAAGAAAAATTTAGCACATGTTTGACCATGTTACATTGCTGTTCTTTCTTTTCACTGCCTTTCTACAAGGGAAATGTATTTAGAAGGACAGCAGATAACAAAACAACAAGGTCTTGCCTGCCAGGGGATGCTTTAAAGGCACATCCATGATGTGCAAAGAGGTATCACATCACTGATAACCAAACCTGCCTGTATAGAAAAACACCATTTTGGGCCCCAGAAGCACCATTTTGTATCAAACCAAAAACTCCAGGCCAGTACTGAATAATGCCTGAGTGCTGATTCTGTAACCAGAGCTGATGGCCAGACACAGTCATGGTCTGGTTCTTTACTGGCTGCTTTCTACCACTGGCTGTGGCATCCTCAACACATCCATATTTCATTTCCTTAATAATTAACAGAATATAAGTGGTTATGCCCAGAAATCTGCCTTAAAAAGTTGCCTTTTCAAGTTTCAGAAAAACATATCAGTTGCCCCAAATCTTTTATTTTTTTATAACTTACTTGTAAATAATCATGCAGGAGTGGTAACAACATTTTGTTCTTGTAAAGCACCACCCTTGTGGGAATGTCAACATGGTCTATAAGGAATAACTGATCAGGCCTTACACATCCGTGTTGGGTCATAAATGTTTAATCTCAGTTTCAACAAGGAGTAGTCAGAAGTTCAGTGATTTACTCAAGGTCACACAGGAAGCCTGACAGACCTATGAGTCTCAGCTGTCCTTCTCACTATCTTTCTACCAGATAAGCACTGAGAAATGCAGAGATACAGCTCTCAGGAAGAACTACCTATATAAAAGTCCATAAAGTAACAACATCTAGTGAGACAGCTGCCAACTAGGCATTAATATATTAGCAGTAAACCTAGTAAATCTTATTTCTTTAATGTGTTAACTGAAGAATTTATAAGGCAATACTGATGGCTAAACAGAGCTTTTGAAAGGCTGGTAATGAACACTGGTGAAAATGTAGGAGCCTCTTTGAGAACACAGAGATATATTAGCCTAGAATTTACATTTAAAACTACATGGCTCTGAAAATGGGGAATTTTCAATTTTTCAGGAAATCTTTCCTAAGAGTGATGACTTAATTTCATCTGCATGCAGATAAATCAAGGGATTTTGTTATTGTAACTTTCCAAAAAACTGCTGATGCGTGTTAAATTGATACAGCTTTTCCTTCCAAATGTCATTAACAATGACCATAGCAAAGGCTGAGATGTGTTAATTTTGTTTCAGTAATTTCTGGAACTGCAATGAAAGCATATGAAATTAAACAGCAGATACCCCTGTCACACATGGCTCTTGATAGACGAGCCCGTATTTTGGGAAACTTACTCTCCACACTGTGCTGCTGCCAGCAGTATGTTTGTGGGTTCTGTCACTACTGGGTGTGGTGCAGAGCACGGTTGTTGTCACATTTTTGTCACTGGTGCCTCAGGTTACCTTTTTTCCAGCCCCTCTTACCTTGACTGCATAATTGTTGAGAGGGTCCTTGGCGTAGGACGCCGGGTAGTAGACGGCGTCGCCGGCCTCGCAGCACGGCTTGTCACTGGTCAGCCTGAAATCTGACCAGCTGTCCACCCCGAAGCGCAGCTGGTCCTTCTGCCCAGCCATGAACAGGTCCTCACATTTCAGCGCCAGCTTCTTCAGGGAGTCGGTGTGAAGGCTTCGGATTTTGCCCACCACCTCTTCGCGGTTCTCGATGCCCCGATAAAGTGCTTGTCTCTGCGGCTTCTGCACCCCCCTGCCCTGCTTGGCCTGGGACAGGCGCCTCCCTGTCAGAGACTCCATGCTGGTGGAGCACCGCTCCTTAATACTGACAGTGGTCAGGCTGGAAACACTGTTGGTTGCTGAGGTGGTTGCCCGTAGTTTTTCTGCAGGCCTGTCCAAGGAATCTCCCGACTCATTGTCCAGCACCTTGAGCTCCAGGCTGACGGAGGAGCAGGCACTGCTGGCCTCCCAGTTGGTGTCCACGTCATAGGTGGGATTGGCCATGATGCACAGGTTGTTCTCTAGGGCCTGCTTCTGGAGATCTCTGGGAGTTGGCTCTGTGTTGGCCCTCAGAATTGTTTTCTTTGGCAGTGGAGGGGGTGTTGGCTGCAGGTTGTTCATTGTCTCCTGGTCTACGAGTCCTCCAAAGGCAATGGCATCATCCAAAGCTCCCTTTGGTTGCCTTGGCTGTTTTGGAGGTATCATGGCTGCTCTGGACTGTCCTGTGGAATAAGAAGACAATAGTAAGAGAAGATTAAAGTACTTTGCATCTGCCATTCATATTTGCAAAGAAGTTTAAGGGAAAAAAAAAGATAACTAGGATCTCCCTAATATTTAATTTATATGAAAAGATGAACTAACTAGGAAGCAAAATGAGCAAATCAGCATCACATATATATCCATATCAGCACCACATTATATCCAGCTGGTCTTGATTTGACCTTGGCATATATTTTTAAATCTGTTTCAGTGCTGCCCAGCATCACATCAGACTAATGAAAAGAAGTGCAAGCAAAACACAAACATCAGTTTGGCACTCCGGCCAAAGTTCAGCTTCAGCAATTACACCCAGCCTCCCATAATGCCTTCTGCACTCAGCTGACCATAACGTTATTCCTTACGTCCTACTCCAAAACTGTGAGTGGATAGTGGTGTAAAGCAATTGGGAAATGTCTAGAGAGACTGAAAATCTTGTTTCAGAATGGAAACAAGAATCCTTCAGACACAAATAACATAGTTTAGATACTCTGGTGGTCACATTGGGAAGTCAGGATTGCCCCAGCAGGTTCACCAGGTGAAAACAAGGAAGTTCAGCCAACTTTCACTCAAGCTGACAAGTGTGTTGCCATCGAGAATAGGGCTGTGGTTGTATATTGACAGAAATATTTTTTACCCTACAACTTAAAACTCACCCCCCTTCCCCTTAATTGTAACTTCTCTAAGACATTTCCCTTCCCCTCTGGCCACAGGTACCCTGATGTAGCTTCAGTCAAGAGATTCCAAACAGCAGGATACGTGCACACAAGCACGGAATTTCTCGTTCAAGACGTTTATGTGAATCCAGGGAAGATAAACTTCCTGTCCTGTGTTTTGGATGGCTTTTATAGAGGGCAATTATGTTTTATAAGTGCCAGAGTCCTTGGAAATGAAGAATAAATACATGACAATAATGGAGAATAAAAACTAATAAACAGACAATACAAATGACCAACTCACTGCTCTGGGACAATTAAACAGTTGTTACTTATATCAAAATGAGATCTTTCCACTCTTAATAATCAACTGCTATTTTCAGAGAAATTATTTTATAAGCTTTCTACTACTCCTGGGAGTTTCACTGACTATCATGACAAGATAGGATGCCAATTTTTACAGCTGCAACACAGCAGACATGAAAAGGATGCTCTGAATAATTGCAGTGGAGCATCTTTTCTAATAAGGAACAGACACTGTGAATATTTGACTATTCATAATGTGCTGAATTATAAAATTGTTTAGGCAGGAAAAGACCTTTAAGATCATCAAGTCCAACAGTTAACCTAACACTGCCAAGCCTACCAGATCCTTGTACAGAGAGGACTGAACTGGAATGCTGAACTAAACTGGGGAGATCTCAGCTTCAGATTTGAATTACAATACTTCAGTCTGTAATTAATAATAAATGACTTTGCAATCTGTGAAAAGAAAAAAGATGATTTCTTTTACATTTTAAGATATGTTATTACATTTTTTCTGTATACTACTGAATCCAAGATCCACTTGGCCAGGATGCACAAAAACCTGGAATGCTGGGTTAGAATGCTGAAACACAATTCCTAATTTCAGAAGATCAGAGAGGATTGTATTTTTATATGTATCCAGAAACAGAACAGCCTTGCATCCTGCTTTCTTAACAATTGTTCTCTTTTCAATCATTTCCAGGAGACAACATCATAAATGAAAATCTATCTCTATCTTTTGTTTAAGCTCCAGAAACCCTCAGAAGAGCCTTATGGATTTAATGATAAGCCTGGCTACTCCAATGTTTAAAAGAACGAATTTTGAGCAGGAAATTCTATCAGCTTTGTACACACATGATCTTCAGGGAAGACTGCAAATCATTGTCAAGGTTGCTTAAAAAAATTTAACACTCGGGGAAGTCAGGGGACTCCAGTGCTCCTTTGTGATGTCGGTATTGCAGTGAGTGTGCTCTGCAATGGCTCTTCTCACTGCTGTGCTGCAGCTTCTGACACTGGTGCCAGTTGGGCAGCAGAGGAGCCCTGTCAGAAAGGTTCCTTTTGCAGAGGTGAAGAGTGGTTTGATTCAGAGTCAAAACCAGAACTGATGTCTGCATGCCAGACACACATCCAGATGCCACAACCTTTTGCTTAATCCTGAGACTTGGTATCCAATTTTCTTACTCACCCCAACATGTCCTCTCCCACGACTGCTTACTCTTACAAAATCTGTGACCTATGCACTTCTCCCCAGCAACACCCTGTGTTAAAGATCAGTTGCCTATTTTCTCTTCCTTCCCCTCTCCCCCACTATGCTCAGACAGCCTGACTGCTGGGGTTTGGGAGAGGACACTATTGCAGGAGGACTTGCTGATCCAAGGACTGCCCAGATGCCAGAGGGAAACAACAAGAAAACAAATTAGAGCAGGATGCACATCCTGAGCAGTAGCAGCAGAAGCCCTCTGCAAGAAAGGTAAGATTTATATCAGTGTTATTGCTTGAGTCTCTTATTTTCTGTCTGCTTTAATGGCTTTGCCCTCCAAAAGCCATTCATACAGAGGAGGGTGTTGAAACTGCAGCCAGGGCTGCTTTTGCATTGGAACTGTGACATCAAAACAGAATTGGAGAAGGTTTCCATAGCCAGAAGTTGTTTCTGCAGATGATTGGAGTGGGTGGCAGGATCCAGAAAACCACCTGTACAAGACATTCTATAGTTACTGTTTCAAATATTCTCAGCTGAGGAAAATGAGCTTGTAAAAAATGTCATGTTACACCGTAGTTTCTCCCCACAAGCACAAGTTTTCCATATTAAAATCTACCCATCTGTGTTACATAGTTGAAAAACTTCATGTCTGCACTGCTTCTGTGCTGAGTACTTCATACTGTACATTTTTTCATACCCATCGGGCCAATCTTTCCAGCTCAGCTTTCCCCAAACATGGCAGGAAATGACACGTTCTGCAGTTTTACAAATTCATTGCCTAACAAGAAAGAGGTTGTTTTAAATGTTGTCCCTGTCAGAGGCACAAGAATGTTCTTTTGCATAGAAGTACTGGCAGAGCATTTATTTCTTTTCCTTGCCTATCCTTTCCTTCTCCCCTTACATGCCTAAAACCACCAGTTCCTTACCTATTGCACAGGCTCTCCAACACTGCAAGGTTCACCCTGAGCCACACTCTTGGGAGGCAAATGAAAAGGAGGAACAGGCACAATATTAGGTTACCACTTCCAGAGATCTTTGAAGTGGATTCCAGACTGCTCAACGACAGAAAAAAATTTAACTCTTTATAGACAACAGCTTTCTAGAGAACTTTAAATAATTCTACACTTTGATAACATCTTCTATTACAGAATCTCACTAAACTACTTAAATATTAATGCTTAAGTCTCCAGACACCATGCAGAGGTCTGAAACTCTAAAAGAGCTCCGAAAAAGGCATTGGAATTTCACTTTTCTGGGTAACTAATGGATCATCAGGCATTGCACTGCAGCCTGTTTATATGAGCTGGTGAAACCATCAAATCTGACATCACTCCTCAATAAACTATTACCCTGACTGATAAAAATAATGAAACCTTAAAAAAACCCCACAAATGCATAAGGTACCCTCCAACCACTGCAAAAGCTCCCAGCATACTTCACAGCCTCAATCCCAGCAAATGCTGTGCATGTACACCATTATTCTAGAATATGTTCAGTACACAGTTTTCCATGAAATCCTGTGTTATTCCCATCTGTTTGTGCATTTATTGCTACTTTAATAGATAAAAATCTTACCAGAATGATGATACATGTAACACAAAGGAAAGCTAACATTTGTTAAGTGACATTTGTGATGCACCTCCATTTTCTCAGTGGTAATTTGAGACTGGGCACAGGTCTCTAGAGATGGGCTGCAGGTATGAGAAGCTTCAGCTTGTCTGCTTGGTGACTTGTCAGGTCTTGCTGCCCACCCTCCATTACACCATGTTGAAGAAATTACCTGTGCTAATTACATGTTATTCAAAAGGGATCAGACTGACATTATAATCACTGTCTGTCACTGAACTGTCAGTTTTAGTCAGCAATGACTTCAGTCCCTTATTTACAGGGTACTGTATTTACAGCCCACTGCTCTGGTCTAACTCACTGACTGAGGCAATGCTCCATGGCAGATGCTGGGATTTGGGATTTTTTCCAACCTCAGTAATCACAAGACCTAGAAACTTACTCTCCTTTTTTCCCCATTTCTTTAAGTGTAAAGAGGAAAGTAGCTGATAATGAAATAACCTATTCTTTTTTCAATGACAGAAATACTATCCTGAGTATATTGAGAATACCTTAATCTACTTACAGTGATGCAAATTCAATCAAGTCAATTTCCCCAACAAATTCAGACAAAGACAGAACAAGTTAAAGATTTGCAAAGGAAAGGCTTTTAATTATCTAGTCTATTGTCTTCCTTATCATCAGCTACAGGGCTTACCTGAATTAACTTGTGTTACAATAAAGGCACCTTTACAAAAAGAAACATCTAGGCCATATCTTACACATTTGAACATTTGTTTCTGCATCTCGATTCAAGTGGCAGCCCCTGGATTTTGTTAAATCAGTTGATAGCAGAGGTATCCCTCATGACAGTTCTGCTCACCCCATGAGCATCCACACCATGATCAGACTTTTGCTTTGAAAAGCTAAACAGATTCAGTTTCTTGAATTAATCCCTATGAGGTGCCTGCCACAATATCAGGCATTTGCAAAGTCTTTTTTTTTAGAGCTTGTACCTTTTTTTAAAACATTCATCTTAAACTGTGACCATGGCAGCTGCGGGGAGAAAATGAGATCCACAGAACCTCTCTCCTCCTATTGCAGTCTCCTCATATTCATACAGCCAGAAACATACTCTATCCCATCATCATGGTGAGACCTCATAAAAGCCCCAAGTCTTTTATATTGTACCCAATTCCCAGAGGAGAATCCTCTGTTTTGGAAGACTTGTCTCTTGGAAGGCCAAACCAAATATATTTGAAGGCAGTACCTGACATAAGCTACTACCTGAGTGCAGAGGACAATTTACCAAAGCTTGCTATTAATTCTCTTTATGAAATTTCATGTAATGTGTCAGAACTGAAAGCTACACATTTATCGAAGTAGTGACATATATCATCTGCTTTTCAACAAGAAACATAGAATATGAATCAGATTAGTATTTAAAGTGAATATTGTGCATTATGCTGCAAATTAAGGTGTTCACATGATGTAATTTCCAAACTACAAACTGTAATATGTAGCTGTAACTGCAGCTGAATCAAGAGTCAAATGTGATGTAACTTCTCATATTATCCTTTCTTCCAGTTTCACATATCAGTATTTGTTAATTGTACAAAAGATAAGATTTTGCTGCCTAGGTGATGCAAGATGTGAAAACAGGTTGGAATTATTCTGTCCCTACCCAGAAATCTCTCCATTGCCATCTGAATTAGAAAGTGAGGTTGCTTGACTAAACCAGAAAACCTCTGAACAGCAGCCAGAGAACTCAGAGCCATTTAGGGAAGCATTGCTCCTAACAACAGGCAGCCAGGCTGAGCCAGACCTAGACAAGCCTTAAAGCTGACTTAACTCTTTCATACCTAAAACTTACTTTGGTAACAGCAAAGCCCAAAATGACCCAAGGATGAGAGGACTTAGAAAAAAATGCTAAGGGGTTCAGTTTTATATGATGTTAAGGAGGAACATTCAAACTTAGGAACAGCACTAGAACAGCCCAGGGATGATATAATGATATAATCTCACTAAATTGAAAACAGTTCATTAGATCTTTGAGTAATTTACCACAAAAATATAATTTTAGCATTCCTCCTTAGAGGAAAAGTTTCTTGGTAGATGTTAGTATCACTCTGGGGTGGAATATTTTTCCACTTTATGCTTTATAAACAATATCTAATTAATGTTTTAATAGCAGAATAAACTAATAAGTTTGTCACTAATTCATATTTAAGCAAAAAATTGCAACATTATCACTGGATGTCTATGGAATGTATGCACCTGAGGGTTTAAAATCTAGTCCTTGATCCTTGAAACCTGTATGGACATGTCAAACCCCCTGCACTCCTGAGCCATCTCAATGCAGTCAGCTTTCTCTTGGCCAAACACTTAAAAAGTTGGTGTATTTACAGGATTGAGATGTTACTGAAAAATGTGTATTCAGATACCCTGGACTATAAATAAGAGATTTCCTTCTTCTAGAAAATCTGGCTGTAGGTATCCCTAAAGTCATAGTACTTCAAATCAAAGTGCTTTGGAATATAGGCTGATAATATTGATATTGTGTATCAGGTGATGCTTCTTTGTCTTGCTCCCTGATTTTCCAGAGAAGCCATGCATCCTTTTTAATATGAGTCAGGAGTTCAGTAATGATTGAATAATACCTTCAGGACATTCATATCTTATTCTGAAGGAGCAATACAACGGGAAAGGTTTCAGTCAACAAAAGATGGTTATGAATATTTTAGCAGTTATTGATTCTCTAAAATAAAAAGTCCTATCTTTTCTTGAAGTTTGGAAAAATATTGAAATCTACTAATTGTTTCTAAAGAAATTAGGTAATTTTCTCTGTGTATTAAACAAAAATTCCTCCAAACAGATAAAATAATGTGTATTTTAACATCATTTGAGATGTTTATCATTAAGGACAATTAAATTAAGACTTTTAAATTACAGGAAAACAAACATTTGAGTTTGTTGAATCTTCATGTTCTTGGCTGTGATCTCAGAATGAGACAACATAACTTTATTTTCTATAAATCAATATTAAAAAGTCTTTAAAGGCTCCCCTTATGCAGATACATTAAACAGTTCAGAAGAAAAGGTTCTTCACACTCTGGAAAGGTGCCCAGAATGTGATCCAGTTTGTGCTGTGTCCTGTGAGAGCACACTTACCTAAATTGCTGTATGTGGCACTGCAGGTATTTAAGTCGGGAGAGTTTGGAGCCGCTTCTTTTTCCTCCTCCCCCTGAGGAGGACGCACAGAGGACACGGGGATGACGGAGGCGCTGCCACCATTGTCCTGCTTCACAAACACGGCTCTGGGGACACGGGGGGACAGGTCCTCCAGGGTCGTGTCATCGGGCACTTGACTGAAACAAACAGAACAAAATCACCTGGAGACCAAAGCTGGGCACGAGATTCCCACTGGCAAAACGCCAGATTGGGCATTGGCCATCCTCAGGAGAGAGAGTGAACTGGTAGAGAACAAGTTCTTTCACCCTCCTTTTTTAAGAACAATTTTCTACAGTATTTATTTTCCTTAATGAAAAGAAACAACTTGTCACTGACATAGTAACATGTTAGTTATTATTATAGTAATTATACTAATCTTTATAATATAATAGGTCGTGTCTTTGATATAAAAGGTATAATAAAATGTTTAACAGTTTGACTACAATCAACATCTGTACACATATAGCATGATCCTGGGGAAAATATGTGGGAGTTTAAAGTGCTTTGTGCCAATAAGAACAATTGTGCTTTAACCAAAGATAACAAGGTATAGGAAGGGGGATTAAATCCCAATAAATGCATAAAACTTTAATGATACATTTTCATATACTGGTAGGAGTTTGGGAGCTGACACTTTGGGAAACAGACATCATCTGAGCCAGTAATCTGTTTCCCATATGAAATTCTCCACAATTAAAACCCCCCTGCATTAGGCCAGCTGCAAGGGGCCATGGAGCCATTCTGCTGTGCCTGCTCTGAGCTGTGACGTTTTAATCAAACTGTGATGACTTACAGCACAAAACTCCGAAAATCGTGGATTCAGTCGGTTTCCATGGCTACATTTACTGCAGCATAATTTAAAAATTATGCACTATATGTATGAAAAAATTTTTGAGATTTAATAAAAAACTCTCAATCCTACTAAAAATATAGCAGCAATTATCAATAATATGCCACAAAAACACGTCAGAGCAAAAATATTTCCATGCTTTCTCCCTCACAGAAACAAATACTCATTACAGCCAAATGTGCTGTTCGCCAGTTCTCATTACTGCAGCCTGATCAAATAAAACAGCAAGAATTTTAACTACTTGTGACTTCCAGAAGCGACAGGAGTAACACACTTCCATCAAAAGATGATCACCACATCATGTATCTGTTCAGAGACTTATTTTTTGTGGTAAAGATTTAAAATTTCCTCAAAGAGTCAACACAAATTATAGGCACACTTGTCTCTGTGGGAAAGCCAAAATCCTGGAAATCATGGTGCACAATCTTCTAGCAATCCCCAGCTGCAAAGATTAAAACATGCCAATCCTTTGCATGACACAAGACCCAGGATGGTGCAGTGCCCACATGCTGCTTCTGCTCAGACTCATGAATTTTAACTGCAGGCTGACACAAACCAAACTCATTAGAACTTGTTAGTAGAAGAGAAAAAATGGCATAAGTTCAAAAAGATGTAAACTTTAATCAGTGAAACATTTTTTCTTGTTCAGTTTTAGTACCATGCATAGGAATGGTGTGAAGAACATTCCATGTGCCATAAATATATCCACATTAAAGAGTTAACTTTCTGTAATTTCAGAGTAAAGCAGATGTAAAATTAAAGCAGTAACAAGGCTTTCAAGACAAGGAGAAATTTAACTAAAGACTTGTAGTTGCTGTAAATAATATACATACCTGCATTCCTCAACAGGAATGTTTTCTTTAAGAAGAAGTAGGTTCTAATAGCTCTATAGTTCTGTCATTGCCACAAACCAGGAATTATACATCTCAAAGTAACTTTTTAGTATTGCTTGGTGAGGTACAGATCATACTCATTCTCCAAACCAGACACATGCAAGCACATACTAAACCTAAGCTGAGAAGCCGTTTGCCAAAGTAAACCAACAGCTAGAGAGGAAGAATGAAAAAAAATACCAACTCACCCACTGTACTCACTCACACAATTCCCCATTAAAGGAAATTCTTTCAGGGCCTTCTTGAGTCTTTTAATCATGTCTTGAAACTCTGGCGAGCCATTGATTCCACAGTGTTCTGGTGTGCTACAAGTTGTGCAAGTTGTGAGCAAGGGCTGAACTCTGCACAGTGAAACACCTACTGCACCTTCTGTTTACCTTGGGGCTGGGCCTGGCCCTGCCAAACGCCCCAGGAAGCCCAGGCAGCCCCAGCCCTGCCTCCTTAACTCCTCCACTGCCTCCCTGAACCAAATCCAGTGCACAGGCTGCTACATCACTGCTTTGGAATGACAGCTATGGCCTTAGTCATGTTATTACTCAAGGGAAAGCACAGTCGAGTTTCGAGAGGACTTTTAGAAAGTAAGATGAATCTACTTTTAAAAGTAAGCAAATACCTCAGATCTGTGTTCTGTGCCTCAAAACAACACATTTTAAACCACAGCAATTAGACAACAGGTCATGAAATCCATGGGGAAATGCTTTCCAGTATCTTAACAATGAAGACAGGGAGACCAAGCTCACCAACACAGTGCAGCAAATGTCAACCCTTCATCAGAGCTGGCAGGACACAGGAGGAGCAAAAGGGGAAACCATCCTCACTCAGTGAGCTACAAAAGTTGCTCCTGCTTCATGAACTAAACAGTTAAAACAACTACTTTCAGAGAAAAGAGCAGCTGATAAACAAGTAGTTCTCCGAGACTGGAACCACTGAAGCCTGGTTTTTGTATTACTTTCTATCTGCTTGTTGGTAGCAAATGATACTTAAAGCTATCTCCTTATTTGGGATATTTATAGGTATTTTGCCAGGATGGATTCTTTGATGCCTTGCATAAGAGCACACATTTAGCTTCTGCCATAGTGGGCGCAGCCTCCTCTGTCCAAGTCTTTTTTCTTTCCTCTTTTATTTCAAAAACAAACTTCATAGGATATTAATTACCTTAGAGAACTCTGCTCCTCGGGCACAAGTGGCTGAAACTAAACAACTGTTCAGTTGATGGAGGGAGCAGCTCTCTGCATGCAGAGAACACGTTTGTTTTCCTAAGAAGATGAGATTATGTGCAGAAAAAAACCCTGCCATAAAAATTGACTGTCCTTCAGGTAACACCCCACTGAATTCACATTCTTGTCATTCACATGTGCACAGGCTCAAAACTGTTTTAAAACTGTTATTCTTCTGCTTGGACAAATGTGCCTAACTCTTCTCCTCAGGCTTCACAGTTTTTGGAGGATAGCCAAAGGATGATGTGGTCTGACTTGTGGTCTTTTGGGAACAGCAGAATCTAGAAAGCTGCCTGTGTGGTGTGTTAAGTTTGGTGAGGACACTGGAATCAGAGCTATTGCATGGCCTGTGTTCTCTTCTATTCAGATCATGCCTGCTCAATTAAAGTGATGAATAAACAGCAATGAATATGAGGGAGATAAAGTGGAGTGCTTATAAGAAGTGAGTGTGAGAGTGTATTCCTGAATTAGGGTCAGATCTGGAGGTCAAGCTGAGGGAGCACAGTTCTGTGCAAGCCAGCACATAAATCCCAGTGGCAGAAATTAGTGACAAACACAGAAAAAAGCTGATGTGACCTTAGACCCAGCAGAGACTCTGATCTCCTCCCTGAGTGGGCACCAGCAGAGCAGCAACCAATGGCAGCTGGGTACTGGGACAAGGAAGATGACTTAGTTTTACACACAAAAACCAACTGTGTAATTTGTAGATATATTTAGTGTCGAAGAGGGCACTTTGAGATCCCCTCAGGCCCTACACATTTAAACTAATAAAGCCTATATAAAGCCTAAACTGACTGAATAATGCTTGAGGAAAAATGCAGAGGTTAATGACTGCAAGGAGGTTAAAGACCAGAATATTTCTCCTCAGAATACAGAGCACTGCAAAAACACTGAGCAGAGATGATCAGTGTCCAGGTTCCAGAGTGCACTATGGGTACAGAAAACATTCCAGTGACTCCTCCAGTTCACTTCCTCATCACCACCATTAGCCACAAACAGTCAGTGAAAAGGAAAGTGAAACAAACTTCTAAAATGACAACCTGAAATAACTAACTCATAAAATTAATTCCTAATTCTGATTATTTAGAAGCTGGCTTAGTCCTGAAGTATGAGAATTTATATTATTTTTTTTAGTCTTGTATAATGCAATGTTTGCATGGATAAAGGGAATACAGTTGATAATCCAGTAAAGACATCCTGCTAAGCTCTTTAGTGTCACTGAAACTTAATGGCAATGAGTTCCACAGATTAACTGTGCATTATAAAAAACATATTTTTCTTTATCCATTTTAAGGTCTCAGTCTTTCCATTTTACAGACTGTATTAGAGAAGTTAAGAACAATAATACATGATTTACCATTTCTTAACCTAAACATATAAAATAATAAATGGTAAAATTTCCTCTACTTGCTTCTTTAACCTTGGTGTTTACAAGTTCTCACATAAAATATTACCAAACTCATTGCTTAATGCATGCACAGAATTTCCAATTCTGTCAGCAAAGTAGTATAAGATAAATGGTTAATGCTTTTAAAAGCACTGCTAAGGTAGACAAAGCTTGCTGGTAGATAAAAGCAAACCAACATAGATTTGACAAGAAGGGAGAGTTGATCCACCTAAACTTTTCAGGAGAGAATTTCTCCCACTTTAGTAGAGTTACTCAAGCAAGAAATTTCATGAATAACATTTTTGAATTCTCCTCATCAATTAGTTTGCAAGCTGTATGTAAAAGTTTTTGATTCAGGTGAGAACCTCATCCTAAGAATTTCTCCAGAAGCCCTCCAGAGGGCTGTGAAGTTCTGGGAAGAACTTTGTTTTACCCAGAGCCCTACTGTTATTTGACAGATTTTGTTACCTTCCCAGCTGTGGAGTCTGCAGGACTGGATCAGGGGCAATGCCAAAGTGGACAGTGGCATTGGTAGTTATTCCTGCTTGTCTTTGGACATAGCCCTGATCTGAATAAATCACTACATTTTTGAAGTACAATGATTCCCATTGGTTTTACTGAATGATCTGTCACAACATTCCTGTACCTCCAGATAGAGAGCTCAGATCTATAGTTTACGAGCTCAAATCCCTTTGGTAAAGTCAGGATTTTAGGAATTAGATTGGTAATCCCAACTTCAGCTGTGAAGAAATGCTTCCTTACCTGAACCAGAACAAAATGAATATACAGACCTCACTACCTGAAGGAAGTATTTCAGGAGACACAGTTTTATCTTTACTTCATCCAAGTCTGGCACAAAAATCCCATAAAGGGAAGCTATGGCTGACTTGTATCTGTGAAAGGAAACTCTTCAGTTTAACCCATAACTGAAATGGAGATGGCTGTGCACAGATCAGCTGCACTGTGATTTAGAAAGGCACTGCCACCTAAAGCAGTGGGGTTTAGTTCAGCTCTGCTGATGATTTAGTTCAGCCCTTTATGTAGACAGCCAAGGAAGCAGCAGGATGCTGAGCTGCACTTTGCTTTCAGGGAACGTCTCAATCTAAAAAGCTGCTGCTGGGTATGAGAGGTGATGTCTCAATGAAGGAGAGGAAATCTTTATCTTGTGAAACTCCAATAGCAACACTCTGATCCATGAGATAACAAAGCTTTTGAAGAATCCTTTTATTAAATTTGTGATGAGTGGACTGCACACTGTGCTGTACCACCTTCATCAATTACAATGACTCAGGCCAGAAATATCTTCATGTTATATTTTTAGAGGTCAATTTTAGGTTTTGCCTGAGAACAACTGCTGCTTCATGAACTACAGGTGTTCCAAGAACACCTGATCTTCATTCCAATTAATGATAAAGCTGACAGGACTGCTGATTTTCAGCAAAAAATCATCTGTCTACAATTTTTTGGCAAATTTAATAGATCTTTTGCTAGCTCCTTTTAAACCAGCATATGTGCATCTTGGCATCAAACAGAAAGAAACAGTCACATGGATAAACCAAAACCAAGTTCCTTTGTGTAACAGAGGGATAATTTTCAGCTTTCCAAAGAACTGAGTATTTTGCAAGTGCTGTTCAAAGGGAAAACTGCCCTTTTGAGTGATAAGTTCAAATACCTTCAGCCATTTTGTGGTTGTGTTATCAGTCTTTAGCAGCTTTGTAATCCATTGCAAAAAAGGAAATACTGTGTCTTCATTTAATTTGCTTTCAAGACCCCCCAGTAATTTGACATTTTTAAAGCTTATCTTATTTTCCAGGTCATCAGTTTGTTTTTACAGTGAACTCACTGTTCTTGGCATTCTGAATTAGGGAAGTGTCTCGTTCACTGATTCCTATCTTCGGGTCTTCCATTCTCCTCTAAGCCTCTGCAAGCTTAACTGAAGATTTGAAACATCTTTTTCATGCACAGATTTTATCCCCAATTATCACTAACCTCATACTAATGCCTGAAGAGTGAACACAAACCAAGCACAACATCTCATTGGTTATGTCTCCTGCTTGAGCAAAAATGGAATTTGGCAATCCTGATTCTCACCTACTGTGATATTAAAAACAAGAGCCAAACCCCTTAAACAACAACAACAAAACCTTCATTTTTTTGGCACTACAAGGTTTTACTTGGTCTCTTTAACAATATTAAAAATTAATTAAAACTCCCAAATAACTCAAGGCATCAAAGTAACTGAATGTAAGAACTGAAGGATAAAGCTCCCTGCTGCCCTGTGTTCCCATAATGTATTTATCAGCACCTCAGTGCATTTTCTTTAAAATTTGTGGAAACTAGAGAACAATATTGTCAGAAAGAGGAAATTCCAATTCTAACATTTGGAAAATGCCAGTTTTCACCAGGGAAAATGTTGAGGTATCCTTGTGACTTGCAGAAAACTAAAGAGTAAACATATTATTTGGAATAAGTGAATGAGACAGAAGAGTGGCCTTCAAAAGGAAGGGCAGCAGGTGTTCCAGTCACAGTGCAGGAGTACCACACACTCCAGCAGCACCACCTCCAGGGCAGTGTTAGAGTCTGTGCCTGTTCCTGCCCTTTCACCACCAGAAGCAGCAGCTGCTTCTTCCTGCCTGTCCCATGGCAAAGCAGGGAGTTGGTCTGACTGAAAAATGACTGCAAAGCTATTTCTGTCTTGGATTAATTCCCCAGTCTGGTTCACCACAGGTGACCACATGAGCTGCCTTGGCAGCACAAGATGGGGCACTAAGGTGGTGGGAACAAATGAATTTCCTGATGGCAATGCAATTAAAACCAACCTCACTTTCTTCAGCTGCCCCTGGAATAAAAACCAGGTTTCTGTAATGGGGGGTTGGGAGCACAAATTCTGCACCTTGCCCTCTAAAGCTGCCTACTTCTCCCCATTTGATTTAAGGTAAGTCCAGAGAGACAGCGCTCCTGTCAAGGGCTATTCTAGCAATTTTCTTGTATAGACAATGGAGAAAGAAAACCAAGTTATTTTACTTTAGGACAAGTGGCAATCAGTTTCTGGTAAACTCTAACTATGCTCACACAGAGATTTCTATTAGCTAAAGTCAACTTCAGAACTATTTCAACTAAAAAATATTTGTACAGAATATGGAGAAAGAAAACCAAAGAAAACTGTCATGATACATTTTCTGGGGCTCAGACTTTATAAAAGTTTTAATTTACCACCATTAGGTTATTGTTATAATGAATTACATTCTGAAAGTTTGAAGCTACTCTGGAATTGGTTTGTGCAATAACATTGGAAGACACAGTCTAACGCATCTACAGCTGTGGTCAGCACTCAGGGAAATGCACACTGTGCCCATGTGAGTGCAACTGATGTTGTGACCAGCTCTACTGGATCCAATAAGGCTGGGGTGCAAAGCATATTCACTGCTAAAGGCCTTGCAAAACAGAGATAAGATTATTTTATAGGGCCTCTGTTTCTATTATTACTTTTTTACATGACTTATTTTGGGAGTGCTGCAGTGATGTTGCAGTACAGCATTAAGTTAATTAGCATCTTGGGCACAACATCTTTCGTGAGTCACAGATCTTTTAATTTCTATTGTACTTTTCAGTAGTTGCCTTGTATTTCTACAGAGAAATTCTCTAGTTTCTATAACATACAAATGATTTCTTAAAGTAGAAATTCAGGAGAATGGATCTGATTCAAGGGAACATGGCTATTGTGACATATTAGTGAACCTGCAAGACAAACTCCAAATATCAGCTATTGCTTTTAATAATTCTTTACATCTTTTCTGACATCTAACATAATGGAAAGATTTTAAAATATGTTCTAAGTTACCTAAATAAATATAGTTTGGAGAAAGTACACTTAATGTAATAAAACTGCTAGTTTCCCCTTTCTCAGCAGTATATGCAGGACAGTTCACAACTGAGTAAGTGACTAAAAAAGCTAAGTGGAGTACCTGGGAATTTTCTTGGGAATCTGAGGTGGTGAGGAATGGCTTGCTATATTCTGTTCAGAGCTCTCTGGAGGCTTTTCCTGCGTGTCTCCTTTGTCTTTTGCCAGGGCCTCTGCGATGGCAGACTCCACTCCCCCCTGGGGTGGGAGGTCAGCCTTTGGCTCGGCCGGTGCCGGTTCACATCTGTACATGAAAACGATCGACGGCTTTTCACTGGAGTCTGACTTGGCCTCGCTGAACCAGTGATGCCGTTGAACTGGAGGAGGGGGCAGCATGTGTATAACAGTTCCATCCAGACCCACCAACTTGCCTTTCTCTCTTTCTTTCTCTTTGTCTTCCTCATCGTCGGTTTTCCTGCGGCGGAAGAAGCTCTTGAAGGATATCCAGCGTTTGGGTTTGGCGTCGGCACGACGCCCCTCCGAGTGCAGGATTGACTCGGCCTCTGTGGACCTGGTGGGGCTGTTGGGTTTGGTCCAATTGCTGAAATGTCTTTGCAGCAAGTTACTTGCATGGTAGGGTGAGGAGGTGGAGCGTGGGGGAGGGAACGGCGGTGCCTGCTCTGCCTGGGGACTCGTGGCATTTGGGGTGGCTCGTGCTGGCTTTGGAGAGGGAGTGGCAACTGGCTGTGAAAGTGGATCCTTCTGCAGTTTAATGGCAGTGTTTTCCACCATCTTGGAGGACTCTATTTCAGGCTGTGATGTAAACAGAGATTTAGGTCGTAACAGCGTGTTTTTAGTAGCATCTCCCTCTGGGGGTAAGGAATACAGCTCTTCTACGCTGCAGGACTTGGGTCCAGACTGAGGCGTTTCTGGAGGAGACTGTGGAGGCTGGATAGAAGCCACAATCTGTGAGAGCACCGTGCTTGCATTCTCTCTGCCACCACTGCCGCCAACAGAACCCTCCAGTGTTACGTCTGTTTTTGCTGCAGGCTCTTGCATTGCCTTTTGAACTCTTGATGGGGAGCTGTGGTCAGCACTGTGACTTCTCTGTGGGGAGATCTGGCTTTTACTGAGACAGCTGTTGAACTCTTGGACCTTTTGAGCCACAGAGCCCAGCCTGCACTCAGAGTTATTTGCCACCCCCTTGGCTTGGGACAACTCAGTGGGTTTACTGCCTATGGCTTCGGTCATTTTAGTTTCTGTTTCTATTTCTTCATATGTATGGCTTATTACACTAGTAGTTTTATCTTTGATGGACAGTTCCCCACTGGTCCCTAGAAAACTTTTATAGATAGCCAGATTATCATAAGCATTTGGATTGATTACAATAGGAACTTTAATAGCATTTTTGGAACTCTTGGCGTAAGTAGGCTCATCATGAATGATAATAGGAAAAGGTGGCATGCCAGCATTGTTGTAGCTGTTGAATTTTATCTCAGATAAATTGGGAGACTTAACTGGGATAGTTCTTGAAGAAATGTTTGTAGCTGTAGGTGAAGTAGGAGCTGACTTGTGGCTTGTCTTCCTAGGAGGAACAGAAGGTCCTGAACTGTTTGCAATAAGCTCCACCTTAGGTACCTTCTGTCTTGGACTAGTACTAGAAGTCCATACTTCTTGATACCTGATTGCACTGGATTTTTTCAGGTTAGCATTTACACGTACAGGTGATGCTGCAGAGGATACAACAGGTGTGCCTGCAGTTATTGGTGAGCTTGGGGTAGATGATGCTTTTTTGGTTTCTGAGGTTTCAGTTGGATTCTCCTTACATTCATTGGTCATGGCAGCTGATACATCCACCACGGTGTATGGCTTGCAAACTGGCTGTTCCATATTCACCACCCTGTAAGGTTTAGCTTGCTCCTCCACAGGCACCAAATTAATAGTTACAGCTTGACCAGAAACTTCTGGGGAACTTTTATTCTCTTGCTTATCGGTCTGCACAGCAATTTTGCCATCCTTCTCCTCCAGTCGAAGGGCAAGGACTGCCTTGTGAGTTTCTAGACTTTTTGGAACATTTCTGGGTGCTTTTGACACATCCTTCACTGGCTGATTATCACAAAGACTTTCATATTCTGGTTCAATCAATTTGAGGTCCTGAGGAGTGCTAGGAGATAACCCTCCATTACAGAGCTTCTGTGAAGAACTGCTGGTTGTTCCAGAACGAGACTCTTCTGTCAAAGAAGAATCAGGAGATGTAGAATCAGAAGATATCATGCTCTGCATGCTCTCTTGCCCATAAAGAGCCACAGTCTCTTCCCCATAACCATTTAAAATTTCATCATAACTGTCATCATAATCCACTGCACAGATCCGCTGGAGAGACTTGTTCCGAAGGGGCACAGTATTCCATTTTTTGTCAACACAGAAGGGAACAGGAGACAGGGTGTTAGCTCTGAAATTAGCAAAGCGGGGCTGGCCCCTCATGCGAATTTCCATTGCTAGCAACTCTTCATCACTTTCATCCCAGCTCTCATGCTCTTCCTGCATGCTGCCAAAAAACGTGTCATCCTCACTCTCATCTCCACTAGAGAACTCTGGATAACAGAAACGTCCACCTTCATTACTTATTACTTCAGTGCTTCCGCTCACAATAACATGCTTACTGTGTGAATCCTTCATTCCACCCACCATGCAGCTCGGAGGGATCTTCCTTTCCAATGATCTCTTATAACAATTGTTTATCCTTCCCAAGAAGGTTTCTCTTGAGTTTGTTTCATTTCCAGTGAGCTGAGGTGTGGTATCCAAACCTGCAATCTCCTTCAAAACTTCTGTCAGTCCATTATTATTATTATTTGGTATCTTTCCCACACCCTCGTTGTTGCCATAAGGCCTAGAAACATGGCTGTAACCTTCAATCTCATCCTCATTATTATTGTTCAGTGGTTTTTTGTTCAAGACTGCCTTGTTTCGGTTCCACCCCACAGGCACGAGTTTATTCTCAGCCTGATCCAATGTGCTGATCTCGCCACACACGCCCTGCCCGTCCACCACCATCATGGTGGGTTTCACAGCTATCGTGGGTTTCTTGGCCACAGGAGGTCGGAAGTTTCCAGTATTTCTCCCACGCTGGCTGTTGCTTTGGTTTGCATTGGGTTTCAGATTTCCATGTGAGAGGGGCTTTTTTTCCAACACTGGGGGCACCTGGTGCAAGCTTTTGGGCTTGAAGCAGTTCTTACATTCACCGGGTTTCCAGACGTGCTCAGTGAAAGTGTTGCAAGCAGACATTTTCCCAGAGCTTGGTGCTTGGTGCCCTGCTGGTCAGTGCATGGTAAGAATTTCAGCCATGTGTTTCCACTCTGCACATGTAGTATGGACACTCCTTTGAGCAGTGATCATGCTGGAACACAAAAGACAATGAGGATGAGAACAGGGATAAATCTGCTTGATCGTTATACTTGTATTTGCTACTCTGTGGACAACCTGGGAGGAGCAAGTAAAGCAGCCCTTTGCTCACATCTTCTCCCTTTTTACACAAAGTTGTGAAACTATGTAACTGCAATGTAAAAACAAGTTGCAAATATCATTCCTCTCATACATAAAGAATTAAACCTTTGGCAGCTAAGCCCTGTGTTATTGAAAGCAGAGGCAGAGAGAAATGGCAGTGACTGTGAATTTAGAGTAATTCTCTTGACTAGTTCAGGACCATTGACCTTTAATTTTGTCCAATAAAACAAATGCAGGAAGAGGATATAAACCCGAAGATTAGTGCACATTGCTTTCACCAGAACTACTTAAACATGAGACAGAAATGGAAAAGTATGTTTACTCTCCTAAATGCAATTGAGATAATTAGTTTTAGCTTTGAATGTGAATGAGTTCAGCTTAAGTGAGAAAATATGTTCAAACAATTCCAAACTCTGCCATTTTAGCACTTCTTTCATCAGAGTCAAATGATAACTGGAGAGGTATTTTGGCTGAAGGAGCAGGCTAGACTGAGGTCCTGGAAAAGTCAGATAAAAATACTATGGAAATCTTTCTAATAAGTCACTGTTTTTATTCCTTTTGCTTACCACACTGGCAATACACCATTCTGGTATCTTCAAAACAAAGCTATGGATTTTTAGTCCCTGATTTGTTTCACATGTAGCTTTCTACCTAACCCCTCCAGAAATAACAACGAAAGAACTGAAAATCTCTTTCAAAGTGAATCTTTTTATTTCCTGAAATGATCAGCCCTAAGTAAAAATCAAACACGAATCTGCTGTGCTTTATAAACATCGGGGTATCCAGGATTTGAGAGTTTCATGAATTAATGCCTGAAGATTTTAAGCCTTCTGAGCCAAATCCGCAAGTCTGTTCTCTTTGTCACTGTTGCATAACTCACATTATCTGAGACAATTTACTGAGATGGAAGAATTTGAATGTCCACAGCAACTTCTGTAAACACAGGCACTGGAAATCAATAGTTTTCTATTCTTACAGACCTTCAGGTGAAGATATCCTTGCTGCTAACCCAGGTGCATTGAAAGGGCATTGATAAACCCCTGCAGTGACAGATGCAGCTCTCCACAGAGCCCGTGGTGAGAGCTCAGCAGCTGAATGGCTGTGCTGGAATCCACCACAGGCACAACTGGCTTTCATCAGCGTGGCAAACAACAGAATCATTAGTAGAGCTGACACGGGCAGGGATTTGTCAGTCTCCTCACGTACCGCCCTGTGTTTTGGCAAGGGGCTGTCCTGTGCTGGCAAAGCGACAGAGCCATCCCGATCCAACACCAGATGGGGCTGAAGCCTAACTCTATTAGTGTCTTCAGACACAGCCGTGCTACCAGGGCTATCATATTTCATATGCTGACTAAATATGTTTCCAGACAAAGCTTTTTGCCAAAAAAACAGTGCCAAAAGCTTTCTCTGTATGACCTAAGTGATAGAAAGTCTGCCAGACTGAGATCTGCCCAAACTTTTAGCCTGTATTTTATATATACAGAGTAAAATGCCTTTGTATGTTTTTTGATCTCTCTCCAGATTTGTTGCTTCAACAATTTTCTAGCTCATATATTGTAAATAGAAAACTTACATTACGAAATAATACCCCTAAAACCAGAGAGAGAGCATACACACTACGATTTGATATTCTGGTTAGCTCCTTCCTTTCCTGTGTTTAACAAATAAAAGGAGTAGAGCTACACTAATGGAAATCTAAACTAAATGGGTTTTTTTTGAAAATAACGTTCTCCATTACATAAAAGCTCTGAACAACCAATTTAAACAAAAGGGTCGGTGCATGTGTGGGGGTTTTAAGATTTAATCGTGTGATATTATTTCTCTGAAATTGCATAAGCTGCACTTGCTCTTAGTCCCATCACAAGTCAGACAGCTTTACGGTGTTCCAGGCTAAATAAAGCCAGGGTAGCAAGGAGAAAGCTCTCCATTGCACACCTTCTTATGCCCACATTTGTATGTTTTACCACTGGCTGTGTTGTAACAGAGCATTCACTCTCCTTTCCTCAGACACTGATGCTGAGCAGTTTTCTTCTAAGCCAAAGGAGTGCTATGCTCAACATATGAATGGAAACTTATAGGATCCTTAGCAGAACCAGAGCACTCCCGTGGGAATAACTCCAGCACAGCACAGCTCTGTGCAAACATCCATCCCACGTCCCACAGTACCACCTGCAGCAATTTACCTTATCAAATACCTGGTGACTGCCTGTGTAAATGCAGATGTATAACTTGCATAAAGAAAATACCTAAGTCGTGTGTAGGTGTTTCAGATCTTTTGCTCTCCAACAGCCAATAGAACTGGTTTAAACACAACCATGATCCCAAGATGATCTGTGACAGTTTGAAACAGAAGAGCCACTGACTTCCCGTGTCTGTGAACTCCAGCTGGGTTTCCCACTGGCTCAGGCACGTGCAGGGCAGGCAGTTCCTGTCGCATGCCCTGACACTGCCTGCAGCTGCAGCAAGAGGAAACAGGCACCTTCCAACAAGAGGAAATGGATCTTAAGAAAACAACCAAAACAATTCCAACATTGTGCTACTTTCATACTTGGAAATCAGAAGCACTCCTACGCTATTTCTAATTAAATCCATAGTGACCTTTATGTGTCTAAACAAGCATTTGCATTCTGAAAAAATAAGAGACAGCTTCATCCTTTCTATTCAACCAAAAGCAGCCTTTCTGCTGCCTTCCTCTCTCTTTAAAGAAAATATATTTGCTTTTTCAACTACAGATTCCCTATTATGACTGATAATTATACTGAGAGTGATTAGGAGTGATAACAGAAATGCAATCTTCTTTCAGCAGGCTGTTATGTCTGTGGCTGTCACCAGCAGCTGCAGCTTGGCAGGGGGCAGCAGAGGCCATTGAAGGGAATGAAAATGCACACAAATACATGAAAAAATCACCCTGACATTATTCATTGCTGGATTCCTATGCTACTCTCTGAAACAAAGTAGGTCAACGAGAGATCCAGGCACTCAACACATCAGATCTCTTCAGCTACTAGTGATCAGGTATTTTTAATTCCATAATTGTCCTGCTTCCATGGCAGCTTATGTACCTGCAATGGAACAGAAATGTGCAGTCTGTAAAGCTCCTGGCTCTTCTGAAATGAATAGTTCAAATGACAAAACTTATTTGAAGACACTCAATCTCCTCAAAATCAAGGCAGTAACACAGATGTTACATAAAAAGCCCTAGCATTAGACTTCTAAAGAATGTATTAATAGGAAATATGTAACATCAACAGTGTGTATTTCACCCCTGTATCTCAAAGCCTTTTATGTAAGTTGATAAACAGAACGATTCACAATTTATACAGGGAAGCACTGCAGTGCAGTGACGCTGAGGAACTAAAATTCACCCAGTGAGTCAGTGTCAGGAGCAAGTACAGACAGACAAGTTCTGCTCCCAACAGCAGATTGTGATACTTCATTCACTAAATGATTGAGTCAGCACAGATAATTTATCAGCTTTAAAGGCCAAATCATTCCTTGTGTAAATGAGACTCCTCATTTCAGCAGGTACACAACTGTGCACGGGAGGGCTCAGCCTGGCCCTGTTAGTTGATATCAAACAGAAAGCAACATAAAAGCACATTTCACTTTCTAGGTCAGAGGGAGATGACAGATTCGGAGTTGCAGTGCAAAGATGAAGCAGGGATCAGCTGAGATATCCTTGTGCCAGGAACCTTGTACAGCAATGCAGAGGTGTTTTTGTGGCTCTTATTTGTTGACATCATCTTTGCTGAGTGCATGAAGATAGTAATAAACATGCACTTCAGGCATTTTCCCTTTGTTCCAGGTAATTTCAGGCTGGCAGGTCTTCTTTGGACGTGTGCTGGCTGAATCATAATGAAGGCCTTCTCCAGTAATACTTTATACTAAAATAATCCAATTAAAAGGAACTTAATTGGTGTGCAACATTCCCTACAATTTCAACATTTTAAAAATGAATAGTCTCAGTAAGTACCAGATGGTGACATGCACTAATTAATCAGGCCTGCTCAGTGAATGAGCATGTGAAAATGAATGCACCTCTCAGACGTGTTTGCAATGCCGTGTGCTGCAAAGAGCTCCCGCCCAACGAATGTGTGCGACATTTGGGAGCACTCTCTGGTCTCTTCTGAGGTCACCAGATACTGGCACAGGTTTCCTTTTGTTTCTCCTCCTCCAGGGAAAAGCCATTTACCTTTAGCAGCACTGTCCCTGGAAATGGGGCTGCAGTTTTTATGCTGCAGAATAAACTGCATTGATCCTCCTTCAGCAAGGCCCAGTGAAGTGCTGCTGCACAACCCACAAAGCCCTCAGCACTGACAGCCATGTCCTCAGACTGAAAAAATCACCAGTGCCAATCCAACCTGGGTTTCCCATCTGGGAGGGCCCAAAGGCCACAAAACCACCACGGCCTTGTGGTTTGTCTGAACCACTTACAGGCATCATAAATGACAGTGCAAGCCTCCTTTACAGGAGTAAAGTGATGACTCTTCTTTGCCAGTATCTGATTTCTATTTCTTTTAAATTTTAATGTAAACATTTCAAGAGACTTTCTTAAAAACTGAAATTCTCCTCCTTCACACATGCCATGGGTGGCAATGGGCTGCAGAAATGCTCCCAGAGCATCAAGGCACAGCACTCACTGCACTCAGGGTAGGCCAGGAAAAAAGGAGAAACTAAGGAAGAGAAAGCAGCACCAGGGACTGCCACAACTTTGTTCCCAAAGTGACAGATATTCACTAAATATCAGCTGGTCATTGTACCAAGCCAGAGATGTGACTCTGGCAGGGAGCACAGAAGGACTTTTCAGTGAATGCTGGGCTTTACCATTTTTGTTAAAAAAGTTCTATTTTGTTGCAGACAGGTTTTTTTAAAGTCTCACACTATACTTTCTCTCATTTAAAAAGGGTTTAAGTGACATAAATATTTCATAATACTAAGTGAGTGAAGGAAGCCCTTAAACATGTTTTTTTCCTCCCTAAATCTTGCAAGGATAAAACATGATAGAAATAACCAACGAACTGGAGCAAAAGCCTGCCCAGGGCTACACGATCTGTGATGCTTCAGAAGAAAAGAGGCATTTCTTTGCAGTTTACCTAACCCAAACAGATAATGCCACAGAGCAAGGAAAAGGCAAGAAATATCCTCGGGATCTGCCCAGGTGATCTGATTAGATTCTGCATCATCACACTGGGAACACACAAAGCAGTAAGAAGGACAAGCTCTCCCCTTTGGTGTTGAGGCAGCCCAGGCATGTATTTAAAGATGAACTCTTCTGAGCCCCAAGAATAAAAATTCTCAACATTCATAACTGGAGAAAACTATTCAAAATAATGTTTTTTCCTTTTGGAAAAAGTCATCATTTAGCATTAATAAAACTTAAATTTAGAATGACCAGACATATATATATATTCATATTATAATAATCATTCAGACAATGCTGCACAGTATATTCTTTAGGAATACTTTTTTATTTATATAGAAAATTAGTTTTTATTTTTTAAGAAGAAAACCCAGTGAGATAAGTCAGACTACAAATTGTTTACTTGGCTTCCTAAAAAAGGCCATACAACATTTCAAGATCTAGCAGCAAATTATGGATAAGTGCATCAGCTGACAGAAAAAAGAATAATTAAAAAAAAAAAATCAATTCCAGTGCATTAAAGTTTATCCCAACTCTATTTAAGGAAAATTTTGAGAACTAAGCCCTTCATAGCATATTAACAGTACACCTGTATGACTATACCTTGACCAATCGAATTATCTTTGATTCATCCTTGGGGGCTCACTTGAAATTCTGCCCTTTGATCTTTTTTCCTGTTGTTTAAGCACATGCAAACATTCAGAAGAATAAACTTTACCAAAGCTCTCCAGAATGTGCTCACAACAAACAAGAAAGCAATACCTGAAAAACATTATACTGCTTCTAGAGTCAGAGACCCAGTAAGAGTTGTGGTTATCCCTCTGCTGAGCACATCTGGAGAGGGAAAACTCTGGATCATCACTGGATTATGGAGTCCATCAGTTCTGCAACTTCTGTTTAATTAAACCTCTTTCCCTTGCACTGCTGCAACCTCCAAATGGCTGCAAAGACCTTTGTGCTGAACCCCTGATGCAGCAAAAACCCCAACTGCCAAAAAAATCCAGTTCAGTTGACCAAATAACTTGTAAATAGCAAAAGACAAAATAGTACTTGAAAGGATAGGAAAGGACTTACTAAAAAGTAGCCAAACACACACTTCAGTGTCAGTGCAGGTAGCTCAGGAGAGTTGGTGGATCACAGCCAGTGTAAGAGTCAGCTCCAACACAGAGGATACAGCACAGCCAGCTGGGAACCCCTCCAGAGGCCTTAATCCCCCTGAGAGAGCCTTAGGAGTTATTAAATAAAGACTTGGCAAAGATAAGTTTAAAAATAAACCACTATGAGACATTTAAAAAAAATGAAATATTAAAAATAATTGATAAACTACAAGCAACAGCACAGCAGGGCTGGACTGCGTAGACCCAAGAACTGTGGAGAAATTTGGGAACAGGTGGCTGAACAGAATTCTATAGTCCTTTGGAACCAGGCACTGGTACAGCCAGGAGCTGAGCACAAGCTCCATGGGACAGCTTTTGATCATGACTTCTGTGTCAGGAACCTGCTCCTCCCACCAAACAATGGGCAAAAGAGAAATGGCACAACTTTATTTTTATCTTTTATGAAGTTCTCAGCAATTCCTATCTGCAGGACATGCAAATGGTACAACAGAATACACAAGGCAACCAGCAGATTACACACTTTCTATGTGAGAAAATCAATGACATGATTTACTGAGTATTGTGTTCAGTTCTATTTATGACATCTCAGGAAGAAATGCTGCATAAAACAGCATAAGAGCTTTTCATCTCTTCAGTGAAACAAAAAGATTAGGGTAGTTTAGTTCAGAATTGAGACAAATAAAATAATATTATATTAAATGATCCGTCACATAAAGAAGACAGATGGGGTGTTCCCATTTAGTGTCTATCTCAAAAAAAGAGCAATAAACCCAATGCAGCATATTTACATCTGCAAAAAGAAAATTATTCCACATAAAACACTTCCTGAAACAAGCTGGCACTGAGATCAAGAGGCTGATGGATCCAGGAGAACAATTACATGTTTATACATGGGATAAGCCACTGACACTTGCACGAGGTGGGGCAAACCCCAAGCTCCCAATTTCAGTGCTTAACCAAAGCATTAACCATTTTCTTCAGTTGAGAAGAAAATTTGCCCATGAGCAGATTATTCCAGTGTTGTCCATGGAGGAAGTTTGCAGTGCAAAGGGCAGGGACACTGCTGGAATCTGGGCATGATTCTGTTTTTCTCTGTATCAGATCCTACTCTTTCAGTGGCTTTTGTCTGATACAGCAACATAATTAAATGGTGCAGTAACACTAACACCCCATAATCTCCCAGCAGTAAGGTCAGGCCTTTCTCTCCTCCTCCCACACTTTGTCACCCTTGTCCCAGAGTTACATTTCAGCCCTGGAATATCCCTTGTGTTCATTTCTACTTTTTTGTGACTACACAATCACATTTGATATTGGGCAACTGAGGCTTTGAGCTACCTGGGGGAAGGGACTGTGTCACACCAACACCACCTGCAGTAATCCAAACCAATCCATAGCAATGCCTAAATCAGCTGCTGGCCATTAAGGGAGACAGGTGGAAGTCTTACTAAAGGTTAGTACAGTTTGAATGGTGTCATACTACAGGATAGAAAAATCAGCATAGGGTTACAGAGGAATGCTAAAAAAGGGATTTTTCTCTAACTAACCCAAACGATTTAGCTTTTGAAGACATACATTGCTAGTTTATGGTGGAAAATATAAATACAAATAAGTCCCATATTGCTATCTCATTCACTACATGGCAAAGCAAGTGCCTGGAAAGGGCCTGAATCTTTGGAAAAACTCCTTCAGTTTTGCATTCCACTGCAACCATCTCCTCCCACCTGCCATCTGCTTGGTGCATTCACTTTGCCTTATTCTTCACATCTACGATCAAAGACAGACATTCTAATTTGAGGACCTCTTTGATAATCTTGAGAAACGAGCTACAGGTAATTTTTTGGCCATCAAAGCTAGTTCAAGCAGCTTACTCTGAGTCAGGCTATTCTTCTAATTAGTATGTCATTTATTCATCCAAATAAGCTCCTTCACTGGACAGGATGGATGTAAGAAATTTTAATCTGCAGTCATAAGCCGCAGCAATGAAATGAGAGATGAGCTGTAAGTCACAAGATTAAAGATATTAATGTTTACTAGTGTTGAAGTTAACAGCAATAACAAATATTCTTCAGAGTACAATAATAACAACAGCTATTCTTTGGTGTTCCTGATGCTTTGCCTACAATCCTTCCGCATAAAATGGGGAGCCACTACTGATAAGAATGTTATTAGGGATAAAAAGCACCATTATAGATAAAATTCAGAAAAGGAATTAGCAGGTACTGGAATTGTATGCTTTTAGCATTCATAATAATTGATTTTTTACTTATGACTAAGTGTTGTGTCTGACAGTCACAAAAATCTGGCACAACACACCAGTGTTCCAGCCACATCGTGGGGGATCTGTGATCCAGCCATTTCCTCCATGTGACAGAAAAGGACTAACAGCCAAACACAGGGAGCCTAACAGTCAGTAATTTGCTTTTTAGGCTACTAAAAGAGACATGATATAGGGCAGGGGAAAAAACCCCACCAAAATCAAACCAAACCCCTGTAATTTCTTTCAGTTCACAAAATCTGATTCCATACATCAAAAGAATCCATACATGGAAGAGATGTGAGATAAAGGCATCATTAAATATCATCAAGGACAGAATCAGAAAGGAAATGTAGTAGAAATTCTTTATTAGTTTTTATCTTTACAGTCAATGACTGGTTTTAGCAGCTTGGGAATTTTCTTGATTTACTCCATGGGAAAAGAAATACCCTGCATTTTCACAGACAGATGTTGAAACCTATCAAGTATGGAAACCACTACAATTTTTAGCCAGTGCTGGAACAGGAGAAAAGGGGAAGAAGGAATTTCTTGCTGTCCTGAGAAGGCTGAGTTCAGGCAGGAAAAACCTGCCCTAGGAACCCATCTGTTTTGTGGGCAGGAGGAGCACCCAGCTGCATCCAGCCACCTAAAAACCAGAGGTGGCTTATCAGCAACAGCCACAGCATCTGGAGTGGAGCCTGGCACATCCCCTGCAGCTGTTCCTCTAACCCCTGACCAGCCAGGCTGCCAAAAGGCTCCAGGGCTGCTGATCATACCTGGAGAAACTAAACCTGCAGCCCAGCCAGTGCTCAGTCCTGGGTCAGGACACGGCAGGAAACAAGGCTGAGGGACAGAAACAAGCACTAGCAAAGGAAAGAGAAAATCAACACCAATATTCAATTCCCTTTCTCTAGTTCTCCTTTACAGATAGAAGTGTTTTCCTAAAGGAGCTGATGGCCAAACATAATTTTTGCTACTTGTGCTTGACAGAATCCTGAGAATGCAAAGCTTCTTCTATCCAGAAAAAAAACAATGTGCATTTTCTACTCTTGTACTGCTGAGATGACTCAATACCAGTCCACAGGGATCTGAAGGTAAAAGCAGAATCACACTCATCTGAATTCCTTTCCTTTCAGACAAGGATTTTATGACAGAATACTTTATTACCAAACAGGGCTGCTACGAGTGTACAGCAGGAACCACACCAAGCCCAGGGCAATTACCTTCTGTCGCTGCCAGCCTGAGTGAAATAGGAAAGGCTGCTATTACCTGCCCTTGGAGGGTCTTGAGAGAGGTTTATTCCTGCCATATGCAGCACTGTGCCATTTGGAACTAAATTGTTTATAACCAGAACCAATCTAAGAGAATAAGCAGCATCAAGATACAGAGCAGTAGAAAAACTGCAAAGCTCTTCCCACTGCTCCCTGCTGAGATCCAGGGCTCAGTCTATAGACAGGAGACAAGACCAAGACGAGGAAACCTGCTTGGGGATCCAAACCAGGCTCCCTTGCTACTGCTCCACCAACAGTCTGCACACAGAGCTGATGTGTGTGCCAGGTCTCCCAAGGAGGATCCACAGATCCTCTGCTTTCAGTAGGACTTAACCTTGCAATTCACACACAAAGAATGTCTGTACTGCAGATTTCAAGGTTATGGGCTCACCTTTGGCTCAGTTAGTGGCAGTGGTGTGTTATGGTTACATAAGGAGTGTATGGGATCCCAACTTGTCAAATTGCCATGGCAATCCCAACAGCTCCCAACACAGCCTCACTCACTGCCTTTGCCTCGTACATAAGCAGCACTGTTGGTTCTACTTTGCTATTTTTGAATTAAATATGAATAAATTGAGCTCCTCTGTAAAAGAAGCAGCCCAAACCTTTAACCACTTTTGTGAATTGTTATTAGCACCCTTGGACTGTTGCTCCCTAAACACAAAACGGTGTTCCTGCAGCTTCATGCCAGTGGCAAACACAAAGAAACAAACCCTTCTATTCCTGAAATAGATTCCTCTGCACATGGAGTCCAAGCACTGTCCTTTTTAGTCCAGACTGTTATACAGAATTCATGGTAACGGTGTGTTCATGCCTTCCACAAGCTTTTGAGGATCTTCACTTCTCTCGCCAGAGACAGGCAAGCCTGGCCTAAATTCTTTTACTCCCAGTTTACAGTTGTGCATAATAAATACAATATATTTGCTCAATCTTTTTTTTCCCCAATATAACCAATATAATACCTTTGCTTTCAAATCTTCTGCTTTATCTATTTACAATTTTCAGACTACTCATAAAAAACCCTGACTAATTCTAGGACAAAGATTAATGCAGAGCATCCTACTTGGTATCAGCTTTCTACCTACACTCAGTTTCAGACCTGTCACCTACAGCCAGGCCTAACCCACAGAATATACACTGCATTTTCATCATTTTACTTTCTTAATAATGACATAGAAAAATGAAGCTAAAACACACTAGATTTAAAAGTTAACTTAGCCTTTTGAACACGTGTTAACCAATTTACCTATTCATAGTTCACTAAAATCCAGCATCTGCAAAAAAGACACAGAGGCATGAGGAAGTCAGGGCACATGGTTTTGCAAATACAAAGAATTTGTGCTTTATTTTAAAAGGCAAGCCTTTTGGTTTGCAATAGGATCAGGCAGTTATTCAACAGAAAAACCAGTCTGAGTAATTAAAGATTCAATTTAATTTTTCAGATTTCACTGATTTGCAGAAATATTTTTTGGCATAACCAGAAAATTAGTCCCTACTAATTTCCTCATCCATGGCTTTTCTAGTTTTAAGTAAAAATCATTTTTCATCTGACAATCACTCAGAAAAGTACCATCTTTTTAAAGTCAGCTGTTTTATAAAGCCTTTTGCTGAAACCAGGTATGTCAACAGGGATCCCAAAGATTTAATTTTGACAGAAATTGCAGTATGTCAAACTCAATAAAGGCAGCAGACTTATGTTCAGATGCCAGAATGCAATATGTAAAAAACACTTAAAACTTAAAAATTATGATGTTCAGTAATAGGGTATTTATCAGCTGCTTGTTGTTCCCGGATGCTTGATCCCTGGGTTGCTTCATACAAGAGTGCTGAGGAACTGCAGCAGATTTGCTCTGTGCTGTGCAGGTTCTCAAAACACACATTAATACACAAATTTTTGCTGCATAAAAATAGCAATTTCTCCTTTTTTCTCTCTGTAGAGAGCAAAGTAATTTCCTTACTTCCATATGGTATTGCAAGAACAGGAAGACTAATGAGGAAAGTGGAAAGACACAAAGAGTCGACAGCATTTCCCAGAACACACTGGTTAGAAGGAGCAGCTTCACACAACTGCTCCTTCCCTTCACCTCTGGCCCCGTGGTACAAACCCCTCAGTGCCCCAGGGACACCCACTCCATGTCCCTCCCTGTGCCCCAGCAGGGTTGGGAAGCAGCTGCACCACCAGCTCAGAGTGGCTCCTGCTTTGCTGCCAACCCAAGGCTGATATAATCCAACAGCCTTAACAAAGAATGGGTTCATAACGCTAATTAGCATTGTGTAGCCAGAAGATAGACTGTAGCCTCTATCTCTAATGTCCTGTGTTAAATTTGTTCTCTCCACATAAAAGACTGGTACATTAACCATGTCTTACTTTTTCATTTTTCTTTTCAGAGAAGGCTGGATGAATTGCATTGCACATGGAGAGACTGGAACGCTCAGCAGATGATTTCGCTTAAATCTCAAGTAAGACAAATGAGATGAGATCTTCAATCACTGCCCTGGGATGTGTGGGCGATGTATTACACTTTACAAGGAGCAGCATTTGCAAAGATTCTGTTCCCACTCCTCAGCCACTGTACTCTTTTAATTACATGCTAAACTTGGAGAAAGAAGAACTGGGAAGTAAAAGGGCAGAAGAGACTTCCCAGAGATAATGAGATGGCTGCTCGCTGAAATGAGGCTGCAGCATCATTAATGCCTGAGCTGAAGGAGGAAGAGGCAGATTCCACACACTGTCCAGTGCCTTCCCTGTCAGCAACGGGGGGTCTGCAGTCACTCATTTTGAGTAAAATACGAAGCTCTAGCAGCGAGTTCACTACCTGACTGAGGAGTTTTGTTTTATAAGGTGTGATGGAAGAACTAGTTTGAGGCTCTGTAGAAGTAATAAACTCTCCCTCAAATCGAAATGAACCTTTAATATGTCACGACCCAGAGACAACTGAAAGTCTATAAAGGTCCTGGGAATCTTACTGCTTCCTGTGCCTGTGCATTTTCTGGAGCACACTTCATTTTTGCACTCTAAAAATAAAGCATAAAGATATAAATTAGGAAGAGCAATCAAACTAATTTTTTCTGAAGTCCAATTTCAGTCTTCACAATGAAGACTGTGATTCAAAAACTCTTCAGTTACTATTGTCCAAGGATTACAGATTTTTAAACTGTTTGGATGAACTTGATGAGCTATTTCACAACAATGTGCAAACATGGGACCGTTATCCCAAGATTTAACATTATTCCTGCTGTCAAACATACTAGAAGAGTTCTCAGGTGAGTACACACTTTTCTTACAGTGGTAACCAAGCTGTGACTCTCACATGCTCGCAGGTCATGCACCAGGTGGTTGGCTTGAAAGTTTTGCACAACTAAAGCACAACTGAGAGAATTATTTCTTAGTTACATATTATTTCTTTCAGTATTATTACTGCAATATACAGGGATAAATGTAATACCACAAGTGTACAGCTTTAATTGAAATGTAAACTAAACTATTTGTTGATAGTCTCCTTCAGTTCTCCTTTGCTAAATATTAAAGTAATTCTGGTAATTGCTGTGCCCAAAACATCCAGAGAAGAGATCAAAATCACTATCTGAAAGTTAGGTATAGTAGTAGTTCAGGGGTTAAAGTCACAAAGATAGTGTCTTCTTTAAAAATACACCTGTATAGTTTGTATATTGCAGTAGCAGAGAAGTATATATTGTACATCTTTATAAACACACACACAAAAGGGAAGAAGTTCCCAAGCATTAAACACGTTGGCATATTTTGAGAGCTTCAGGTTGAGATTCTCACAAGACAGAAACATCACAGGCAGAAACCTAAAATAAGTGTGACCAGATAAAAGAGGGCTTAAAACTGAGAAAATATGATTACAAAAGAGAAAACCTACACTATTAATGAATTCTGGGAAGAATTAACCAGTGAAAGCTGCAAACCTATGGAACATTCAAAGCCTATCCCTATAGAAACCAGGCTGTCAAAACAGTGCCAGCAAGGATGCACTAACACCCAGCTGGACCCTGCTGGACCCTGCTGACTCCATGGGAGATCACAGGGCTCTGCCCACAGCAATGGTTTTTGGAATGATTCTCACTCTGCCCTCGCAGTGGGTCTGTTGTACCAACCCCAACGCTGGGAACATTTCACCACCACCCTGTTTGGAATGGTCACCATGTCACACAGACCTA
The DNA here is from genome assembly GCA_013400695.1 of Neodrepanis coruscans. Classification (NCBI taxonomy): domain Eukaryota; kingdom Metazoa; phylum Chordata; class Aves; order Passeriformes; family Philepittidae; genus Neodrepanis; species Neodrepanis coruscans. The sequence continues at coordinate 49,029 of VYZS01050662.1, forward strand.
CACATCGTGTACAAAGTTCCAATAGATACTTTCTAATACAGAAGAGACAATCCAGCTTTTAAATAAACAAAATCTTCAATTTATAGAGTAACCTCGTGGATGTGAGCATATGAATTTATGGAAATTATTCATATGCTCAATTCTAAATTATCTTCAGCTTTGACAAATGAAAAAGTTATCCCCTTTTCCCTTTTGGTTATTCCTAAAACCTTCCTTCCTTCTCCTTTTGTGCTTAATCTGATCTAAATTCTTTCAGGATGTCAAGGGGATAAATACTGCTATTAAGAGCTACTAGTTTCCATTTGTATTTCAGAAATGGGTGTGTGACACTGAGGCATTACACATGCTATTAGGTATGCACAGGATGCCCTGTCACAGACAGACAATGTGCAGAAAGTGGAGGCTAAACTGTTTTGCATTAACAGAAGGACCCTCCAAATGGTTTTCAGAGTGTGCTCCAGGGCCACTCAATTGTCCCAGTGACAATTCCAAGCAGAAGACATTTAACTCTGTTTCTCTGGGACCAAAGTATCAACGCAGGAATCAGGTATTTATCCAATGCCAGTAACAAGATTTCAGCCTAGCAATTTTCTGCAACTTAAATGTAAATGAGGCATGAAAAATGTATTCTTATGAGATGTTAAAACACAAGTCAGGTGTTTTAACAGAAAAATAGGAAACACCCCAATGATCTCTGTGTTTTGTCATCATTGACTGTAGCACTGCAGCCCCAAGGAGCCTCCAGTCCCTGCCAACCCAGCAGCAAATAATAAAGAGCCAGTGCAGCTTCAAAAAAATTATGGTACTTTCTTATGTGCATTCAGAAAGACACAGCCATGAAGCACTGCTTTGCTAAATGTTATAAAAGTTCTTATAAATATTCATGTGCAGCATTTGTACTCTGAGTATTTAATCATTTCTTTACAAGAAAGGAACAGGGGGAAGGGAAGAAGAAGAAATTACTGTTTCTTCAATTCCAGAGTTCAAGGCAACAGAAAAGACAAACCTGTGTACAGATGATCTATAAATTAGAAATCAGTCAGCACCAAATCCAGAACCATACAAACAACAGAATTTTTCCAGGATTTTTTTTTCATTACATGTGAAGTTTTACAATAGTTTGCAGGTATTTTTTTTAACCAATAAGTTTTTAAATCATTTGAATTACACAGATTTTTGATAATTTGAATTTTTATGTCATTGGCTTTTGAAAAACAAGATTGATCTGTTGTTTCTGCCATTTGTGTGAAGACAGATTGTGCTGGCTGTACTCTGAGCTTCCAAACTCCATTGTCCCAGGTAAACCCAATGTCACAGCAGCAAACAAACTTGGCTGCTTGTGCTGGCAAGGCATTGTCCCACTTGGACACTTGATCCATGCACTCACAGCTGCTGGGAGCTAAAATAGCTGAAAGCCTGCTACCACCCCTTGCAATCACTGCATGTGCAGCTACAGCCCATGGCACACAGCCTCTCCACCAAGCCTCTCAGACCTGAAGTGTATCAATACTGCTGTGAATTAATATAGATTCCTGTAACACATGCTGACAATACAAAAGCCTGTTCACAAGTGGCTTGCACACAAAAGAGAAAAGATACTGCAAAACAGCTTTGAGATCAAACTATAAACATAACAGAAAAGCAGAGTTGTAGAGTAGTAACACGTGAACTGCCCAGAGATCACCCAGCAAACACTGCAGTGAGGCCTTGCTGTGGTACTGCCTCCAAGCCAGACCAAGAAAGATTCTGACACTGTGTTCCCTAACCCTTTCCAACAGGAACATCACATCATGCCAGAGGCACATGTGACACTGAGGCTCTGGGGACGAGTGCCTTGGCAGTACCTTATCAGACACCCCACTCTGGATGTACCTCCCCTCTCTGGGTGCAAAAAAATAACAATCCAAGATGCTTATTCCTGCAGACCCAGCTCCTTCACACACACCTTGGCTGGCAAGCAGACCTAGTCCTGGCTGAATAGGCAATACAGCAACAATAACCAGGGAAGAAACTTACTGCTGCGGTACTTCTGGATGCCTGTTGTATCAGCCAAGTCAGATTGCTGAGAGCTGTACCTGTCCCTGCTCTCAGGTGAATTGGACAAGTCTCAGTGGAATTACTCTAGGCTCATACCATGTTTAGAAATACAAAGCAAAATGAAAAGTGGTGCTGCCTTTTACTTCCCTTAGGAAAACTGCCTCTTGCAAATGGTTTTATCATTTTCATTATATCCTGTTTGATTTGCTTTACCATCTTGACTGGGACAATAGCTAAGACATAATAGAAAAAGATTTTTCCACAGGCTGGTTCTAATTACATTAAATCTCAAGTGAGATAGGACATTTAAATAAGAAACAACAACTGCAGAGTCTGAGATAATGACATGCCGAGATACCAGGCTTTTTGAGAGTGCCATTAAAATGATGCATGAAGCATTACAGCGCACTCCAATCAGGCTTCAACACGAAAGCTGTTCCTTCTGTGGCACAGCACTGCAGACAGAGGTCAGCAGTTACTGCACTCAATGTGCAACTCAACAATTAGGGAACATTATTCCTCATGCTGAAGTTGTAATATAGATACAGGCTTAAACTTCTGGATGAGGTGGGGCAGTTGGGAATGCAGAGTCACTGTGGGATTAACCACCTCATGAACCACGATGGAGAGTGGAGGAGGTTCTGAAGAGCTCCTGGGTTTTGTTGCAAATTGTACCTTTAACGTTTTGTCATGATAATTGAATTCTCTTAATTGCCTGGAAAATGTATCATCTTTAGACTGCTGGAAACCACTGAAATATAGACACTGAACACAGAATGGAGACTGTGGCTGTGTGGCCTATGAACACAGTGGAACCTGATCTAGTCCCACAGTTTGTTTCCTGTTAGAACCACTGCACAGCTGTGCCACCAACATTGGTGCTTATGGGGCCCTGCAGCAAATTCCCCGACTGGAAATCAAAACTGAGGAAAGGGAACTTACGTGGGGAGGGAAGGACCTCAATTACTTCCCCTCTGCCTCCCTTTCCTTGGGCTAAGTGCTAACCCAGGCTAAAGGGAAGGAAAAGGGCTGGCCTGTGGGAATGATCTGCTGAGAGGGATTGAGAGCACCCTCAGTGAGTTCCACGTTGGACTGAATGGCAGGAAGGCTTTGCAGAGGGACCTGAACAGGCTGGACTGATGGGCCAAGGCCCATGAGGTCCAACAAGGCTCAGTGCCAGGTCCTGTTCTTGGGTGACAACAACCCCTCCAGGCTGGGGACAGAATGGCTGGAAAGCACTCAGTGGAAAAGGACCTGAGGGTGCTGATGGACAGTGGCTGAACAGGAGCCAGTGTGTGCCCAGGTGGGCAAGAAGGACAATGGCACCTGGCCTGGATCAGCAGCAATGTGGGCCACAGGGCAGTGACCATCCCCCCTCACTGGGCACTGCTCAGGCCATTCCTCAGATCCTGGGGGTAGCTGTGGCCCCTCACAACAAGAAAAACATTGAGGTGCTGGAGTGTGTCCAGAGAAGGGCAACAGTGCTGGGGAAGAGTCTGGAGCACAAATCTGAGGAGAAGGGACCAAGAGAGCTGTGGGGGCTCAGCCTGGAGAGAAGGAGGCTCAGGGGGGACCTTCTCATTCTCTAAACCTCCCTGACAGGAGAGTGGAGCCAGGAGGGGGTCAGGCTCTGCTCCCAGGGAACAGGAGACAGGACCAGAGCAAATGGTCTCAAGCTGTGCCAGGGGAGGTTTAGATTGGAAAATAGAAAACATTTCTTCACAGAAAGGGTCATCCAGAACTGGCCCAGGCTGCCCAGGGCAGTGGTGGGATTTAAAAGCTGTGTGGATGTGGGTTAGTGTGGGCTGGGCAGTGCTGGGTTATGGTTGGACTCTGTGACCATGGGAGTTTTTAAAACCTTACTGATTCTCTGATTCTATAATGGGGGAGAACAGCTCATCAATTCCTCCTGCTCACAACCAATCACTAAACTGAGTAATTAACATCAAACCGTGTATAAGTGATTCACTGCTGTATGACTAGTGCTGAAACAGGTCTGTACATACAGATTGGGTATTAGTTGGGTATTATCTGTTCAGCTGGTTTTCCGTAGCTGTCGTGGTAAAGTTTCAAGGAAATTGGTTAGATATAAGGATTAGGAGACTTACTTTCAGTCAATAAACAGAATCTGTGATTCTAAATTCTACACTCAGAAAATATGAACTTTCACAACAGCAGATCAGTAAGTAAAGCATTCTTTTCTAAATATCAAAACAATCATTCTCTATCAACAACCAAGTGCACCAAAGAAAGCTGAAAAGTTTATTTCAGCACACAAAGTGGATGTATATTCTACACTTTAGACTTGCACCACTAAAGTCCTCTTATACAGGAATTGCCTGTGTTCATCCAGTGCCTGATGCCAGGGCACTGCAGGGTGATTGCTCACATACACACAGCTCAGCACTAACAGTTCTATGACCACATGGCAAAAGCATTTTCTAAATGCAGCTCAGGTATCTGCACAGCCACTGCTGGAGATGCCTGTCTGAACAGAGCGAATCTGATCAGCAAATACAGACACATGCAATTATTACTACTATGAAATATTTAATTTGCATTTAATAAAGAATAAGGAATTTAACTTGTACATCTTTCCCTATCAACTACTGTTTTCATTAACTTCCTTTAGGCCCTTACACTTGTAAGACATTTGTAAGCTAAAATTAGATGAAGATGCTCACCTTCACATACCCTCAACTTCTGTCACCTCTGAACAGCCTCAGCTTTCAAACCACAGCAAATCCACCTGTGGATGGGAAGAGTTGTTGATTTCTGTCAGGTCAGCACCAGAACAGGCTGATGAACATCAGCAGTGAGCATCAATATTCATCCAGAGAGGGGCTGCATGACCAGGAGAAGCACTGAGGCAGCTGCTGTAGCTCTGACCCTCTGCACCAGTGTAGCATCAGGGGAGATTTCAGCAGGGGAAGAGCAGTAAGTGTTATGTAGCACCATGGCCTACACAGATCCTGTTCTGAAGCTTTTAAGCTCACACTGAGTGCCCCCCCCAACCCCTAACCCCCCCTTCCCAGTACCTTCTTCATTGAAAAGAACAACATGTAATTTTAAATTCAAACTACTCAAAAGGCTGTTTCTTCCCCAAATAATGAGCAAGACTGGCAAGTTTTCAAAGGAGATGAAATAAAGGCTGGCAAAAAGAGGCTGCATAGGTCACGATGACCCAAGAACTGAAGGGAGCTGAGGAGTGTCTCCCAAAGCCAGGACATCCAAACATTCCCTGGTTGACAGCTGGCTGAACATGACCCAGCAATGTGCTCAGGTGGCCAAGAAGGCCAGTGGCATCTTGGCCTGTATCAGGAATAGTGTCTCCAGCAGGACCAGGGAAGTTCTTCTTACCCTGTACTCGGCACTGGTGAGGCCACACCTTGAGTCCCTTGAGTGCTGTGTCCAGTTCTGGGCCCCTCAGTTTAAGAAAGAGATTGAGTTGCTCAAACATGTCCAAAGAAGGGCAACAAGGCTGGTGAAGGGACTGGAGCACAAGCCCTGTGAGGAGCGACTGAGGGAGCTGGGGTTGTTCAGCCTGGAGAGGAGGAGGCTCAGGGGAGACCTTATTGCCCACCACAACTCCCTTCAGGGAGGTTGTAGCCAGGTGGGGGTTGGTCTCTTCTCCCAGACAACCAGTGACAGAACAAGAGGACACAGTCTCGAGCTGCACCAGGGGAAATTTAGGCTGCACGGTAGGAAAAAATTATTCACAGAAAGAGTGGCCATTGGCTGCCCTGGGAGGTGGAGGAGTCACTGTCCATGGAGGTGTTTTAAAAAAGACTGGATGTGGCACTTATGCCATGGTTTAATTGACAAGGGGGTATTAGGTCAGAGGTTAGACTTGATAATCTCAAAGGTATTTTCCAACCTGGCTAATTCTGTGATTCCTTAGAAGCCAATACCAGCACTGCAATGCTGGTAATTCAGCAGCATAAAGCCAAAAACCAGGGAGCCTTTCTTGAACAAATGGGATGTGATCTATGGCACTTTACACGCTGAGTTACTGACAGCTCATTGAATGTTGTGTCACACACACTCCTGATTTGCCATCCAAGTTTCTTCCTGCACAGGCTGGTGGTCTCTCATTAAGACCAAGATTTAAAGATCAGATTTCAGCTTTTATAGAACCCACTGTGCTTTCTAAAGATCCACCTTCTCTTCTAGTCAACTGAAACAACACTTTGTGGCCGTGACTCCTGGGGTTTTCTTCCCTCTTTATTTTTTTAAATTTATTTAGAAGTTGCAATGCATATTTCTCAGACAGACTGCTAAGGATGTTAATGAGATTTACCCGCACAGTCTCTCAGTATCTGCCCCCTTTAATTTTTTGAGATAGAAGTGCTTTTATGTTGCAGGAAATGAGGACAACAGAAAGCTGCAGATCCCATGAATGTAAAAATTGTCTTGAAGGCATGGAACAATTCAGCCCTAATTACAGCCAGCTGGAGCCTGCTCTCTTTGCACTGATACTTAGATAATTAACCAAATACTGACTGATGCAAGACTCGAGTATGTCACTACAACTCAGATATCCAAGGTTAATTTTTATATCCATCACCAAGATCAAGCTTAATGGATATTATCAGCTAAAATCCTGAAAATCAGTAACATGTAACCATAGTCAGGCAAGGATTATTTTTCCTTCAATGAGCTTGGTGCCACCTTTCTTTAGCTGCAGAAAAAAAGGTCTTTTTCACTAAATGTCAAACTCACAAATTTTGATTCATTTAACACCTGTAAATTCACTCACTTTGAGCCCTCAACTTAAATACACTGAAACCACAACACTTATACAGTAAAAAAACCTCCCAATTGTTCCAGTGGGCATTACTGTAATAATACCTGTTTGTTTCTCATGGTAGGGCATCTTTAAATTGGTGGGCATGTGTATCACCCTCAGTAAGCTTTATATGGATGTAGAAAGCAAGTAGTACTATGCCAAAAGTCAAATATCCTGGTCTGACTGCCAACACTTCCATCAAACTATTACAGAGGAGGAGAGCAGAGATGGTGCTCTCCTGGAAGTCAGAACTGCTAATGCACTCCTCTTGCATGTAACACAATAAATATTTAAATTGTGAGGTACCTGAACTGTTATTTGGAGGGGAAAAAAAAACTGAAAGAAGAAGTTGGTATCAACAAGAGAAAGTTGTCTTTCTCAGTTCTATTTTCAGCAGTGCTTTCCCTGAAAATAGGAGTTTTTGGACAGATTCAAACCTTCTGATGTTTATACAGTCAGTCAGTGCTGCACTCATCAGGAGATAACATTGTGCCATTGCTTGTTCTCAAGTGGCAGCTCCAGCAACTTTTATTTCTAGTTACAAATTCAAGAAATCACTATGAAAACTGTGAAATATTTTAACCTGGTAAAGATGTTTGTAAGAACAGCAGTACAGCACAATAAAGGCACAGGACAAAGAGAAACATAATCAATAATTGCTAGATCTTGGGTGGGGCTATACAGCAGAAAACCAAAATCTCAGCAGCATGCTTGCAGTGTTCTCAAAAAATCTGTGTGGGGAGGCAAGAATCTAAAGAATCTGGAATACAAATTCTTTTCATTTTGTATTTTATTTGTCCTCACACCTTATTATGGAAGAATAAACAATCCCAGTTATGTTTGCACACAGCCCAATATATTCCTTCAGTGGGAAAAGTCTGGATTTTGTGAAGTATCTCTGGAATGCCACTGTAATGTAAATCACAAAGCATTGCCACCACAGTGCAAGCTGAAGTGTAACCTGCAGTTTTTCCCAAGAGAATACACAGAATTTTTATTACCAGAAATGGAAAGTAACAGAACAAAAATAAAAGCTTAGCAAAAAAATAGGTTAACTCATATAAAGAATGACATATAGACAAGGCTGAAAAAGAAAGCAAGGAACAATTTTTGGAACTATTTTGAAGTCTCTTCCAAGCCCTGCCTATTCACCCATGAAGTATTTCTGCCAAAAATATATATATGCTAATGTTCATACTTAAGATAGGAATGATTGGGCTGAAAAAACTCCTGCTTTGGAAGAGCAAAGGAAGAAAGACTGAGCACCATCAGCAGTTGATTCCTGGGGCATTTTCAGAGTTATCCTGAGGAGAGATAAGGAACCACAGAATCATTAGTGTTGGAAGGGACCTCTGGAGATCACCTGGTCTAACACCATGGAAATGGATGTTTGAGAGGAAAAGATGCATTCTGGATAAATTGAAAAAACATCTGAATCTGAGAAGCTTCCAAAACTCCAATTATTTTGTGTTAAAGGTGAGATAAGAGATGTTGCTGCAGCAATCCCCTCTGTGAGGTGGGTGATGTATCTGAGGGAATCCAACACTGGCCAGAACCTGGGGACAGTGGGACCAGCTGCATTCCATGGAAAAGGTTATTGCTTGCAGCAGGTTCAAGGATGTTGATTATCTTTTTCAACCCTAGAAGTTAATAATTTTCTTAATTAGCAGGTTGTGAGCTGTGATCATGGTTTTTTTGGGTTTGGGTGGTTTTTTTTGCTTTAATGGGAATCTGTTTCTTGTCAAGGCCACATCACATAACAACAGACTAGAGAAGAATGAAAGGACCCAACGTGAAAAACAATGTAATTATCACCAACTGGACAGCTGATAAATGAAATTACAGAGTTCCACGTGATGGAAACTCAGAGAGGGTGATTTTTACAAATTTTGAACAAATGAAGAGCAGAGACCTCACCATAAGCAAGGCTCCTCATCTCCCCACAACTGGAAATTCCCTACTTCCACAATAACCAATCTGCCATCCCACCACAAAACAAGCTACAAGCTCCAACACTCAGCAGCACATTTGTTTGGATTGTCCAAAATGGAGAGCAGCACTGGTTTGAAGCTTCACACACAAAATGGTTTTTCCATTTTATCTGTCATGTTTGTTTGAAGTTTCCAGGCACAGCCATCCCACCAGCATGAGTTCAGCAAACACAACATCAGTCACCTTTTATCAGCTAAAATGGCAAGAACAGTATTTTTAACACATCTGTGACAGGCAGATTTCAGAGTGAAAATGGAGACTACTGCAAGCCAGTGAAAAATCTGAATTGCCCTTTGGAAAGAACTGTATATAGGGATGTGGAATAAATATTTTTATGTTATTATTGCTTAGTCTGTCAATGTTTTGATTTTGAATCAGCCTTAGTCATTTAAACCTCAGCTGGAAAAGCCTAGTTTAACCTGACAAACGAGCAAGCCAGGTCTAAGCTCAAGTCTTTTTTCCTTACTCTCCAACCCAAACACATCCTGAGTTCAGTATCTTTAGCTTCTTTTGAGATAGAGCTAAAAACCTTGGAGTTTCAATCTTTTTTTTTGCTTATATCCAATTGCAGTTAAAATGTTCCCCTGTCTCTTCCCTGTTTTAGCTCTGTAATGCTGTGATTCCTGAAGAGGAAGGCAGCTGGGAGCACACACTGCACAGTGCCTCTGCTCCCAGTGCTCCTCCAAACTCTAAGCACAAAGAAATTGATACAGCAGTTGAAGTTTGGCAAACTGCTCAGGAATGCACAAAGGAAATGCAGTACAGGAATGTAAAATCATTAAAAGAATGTTATTATGGTTATTATCTTAAAAGTCAGTTTAAGCCAATAGCTCCTCCCTGCAGGTGCCTCACTTTATCTACAGCACACATCGATCACACCAGACTCCTCTTCACTGCCAGTGCTTTCTGTTCTTCCCTTGTTCTACGTGCCAAGCCAAAGAGAAGCAACAAAGGCTGGTGTTGTTCTTAGAAAAAAATGGATTCTGCAGGAATTACTGAGCAGTTTCCTTTCATGCACACACAGGCTTGTGTTCTATACAGCAAGTCAACCTATGCAAACACATTTGTAGTGTGCTGTCTTCTCAATGGAAAGCATCCCACAGAATGTGTGTGGGTCCTGCACGTGGGAGAGGAGGCTGAGGGGTTTCAGAAGAATCCTCTCCAATGGTAACTTGCTGTGTGGCTGCAGAGCCAGGCAGGCTCTGCTGCACAGAGGTGTGTTAGCTGCCCCTGGCCTTCCATTGTTACTGGGAAGGTGGTGACTTCCTCTTCATTGAATCTTTCCCCTTATTTTGCTCTTCCTTCCTGATGATAAATGCACTTTTTATTATTCCGACCGATTCAACATTACTTTTAGAAATTTTATCACTCATTTAGATTTCACTCAGTGAGTCAAGCGGAAAAAATGTGTTCTCAAGTTGAGAAAAAACCCTCTCATTTAAAATCCCTGAGCCAAGAGCACCTCCCAGGCAACATCCTCCAGCTGTTCTCAGAGACAGAAAGAATATGTTCACTCAATCAGTTCCCACCTAGGCCACCCCGGAGCATCTCCAGCAGGAAGGAGATGTATCTGCCCCAAACAGCAACCCCCTGCTCTTCCCAGGCCTCCTCCCACTGGGCTCACCCAGCACTTCCCTCAAATACACAAACCTCTTGATTAAGATCTTCCTGTGCCAGCAGAGAAATCTATCACATAGCATTGTTATCCCTGTTCCTGGGCCTCTGATTGTCACTTTTATCAGCTAAATAATAGTAATTTGAATGCAGAAACAATTATGGGAACCTTTTTCCTCAGCTGAAGCCATTATCCACAGCAGATTTACAGTTAGTGCTGTTTTGACAAAGGCTGGATGCATAAAGAAGTTGCTCTGCCAGGCAGCGATGTACAAGGGAACAAACAAAGCATCTTTCAGCTTTCTAAAAATGTTTCCCCAAAAATGGTGGTGGTTGCAACCTGTTTATATCTTCTCCTGACCTGGTGCATAAAGACAAGCCAAGGTGGTGCATTTTCTTTAGCAAGGATGGGTAAGAATTTGTGACTAGTATTGACTATTTAGATGATGGGATGGTGTTGGGTAGGTTGATAAGTTGGGTAATAGGTTGGACTTGATGATCTCTACAGTCTTTTCTAACCTTGTTAATTGTGTGCTTTTTAACTTGGGCTGGTCATATTTCTGGCTTTGAAGTGCCCTGAAGAAACCTAAATTCCCACTGAAGTGCCCCAGCTCAACAGCTTTTGCAAAACAGACATGAGAGCTGGAACTGTCTTTCTCTTGTTCTTGTTAGACCTGTCAGTGAATCAGAGATCTGTAAGGAAATGTTCAAAGAGGAAGGACTGCAGGGGTAGGGAGAACAACAGAGAAAAACATTAACAAGAACACAGTAAATCTGCAAACTTGTAAGAAAAATGTTTTTCTTCTTTCAAGTCCTTTTTGAGCTTCATTTGTCACTACTGAAGACAGATGGAATCTGCAAGCCCTTCCTTCCTACCAATGCAGCAGGAGACATTAACACAATATACAAGCAACTGGCAACAAACCAGACAACTTCTATAGATGGGAAGTCAATCAGGGAAGAAGCTCACAAGCCTGCTAACCACCTGATGGATGCACTGGCTGAGCTCTGAGTTTTCAAGTTGGGAGGCTCATAAGTGCTGGCCTGACTGTCCTCTCACGAGAGACACAGGAGCCTTAGTGTGGATTTCAGATAGGAACCACTACATTAATGCTGACCATTTTCTAAAATCCTGCTCTTAACCTCACAGAAATTAGGACAGAATCCTTCTAGGGCACTGACTGTTCTCCCATCGAAGTTCTGACACAGCTGTCTACATGGGTGGAATAAACACCTTACCTGGACTGGGGTAAAGGAGAACAGGTATCTTTGTAAGGTTTGGAAATGCAGGACTAAATTTTCTACCAAAAGTTACATAAAACTACAATCAGATCTGTTTGCTCTCCCTCTCAAGAATAGAGGGTAGAATAAGAAGAAACAATTTGAAACAAACCCAGGGGACATTTCAGATTTCCTTTGCTTTATTAATCCAAACAGAAGAAAAGTGGAGAATGTCACTTTTGACATGTGCAGTTACATTACTGTTTCCCATCAGTGTAACCAAACTAAGGCAAATTCTATAGTACACAGTTTCAGTGAGGCTTTGAGAAGGGCACAAACACCTTCTTTCACTCCCTTTTCTCAAAAGACATTGAAACATCATCTTGGTGTGGTATTAAATGTGTGGTGACTCCCCTCTCCCCTTTCTAAACCTTCTGGTTTTAGTGGTCAGTTCCACTTCATCCACTGCTACAATGGGACAGTGAGGAGAAGCTGGGGGTCCTTCTAATCCCACTCTAAAAAGTAGCACAGTTTTGTGTTCCTGATTAGTACATAACCTGGGGAAGGCAGGTCTCAATTATAGAATTATTTCAGATGTCTCATACCCAGTCACGAATGACAGGCAGGGAACAAGATAAGCAAGTCAGAACAGCAAACAAAAGAAGGAAATGGAAAAAGAAGAGAGATTTTTGAGGAAATACTGATGGTAGCAGAAGTAAATAACCTTCTTAGAGCGCTGTGCACATTTCAGAAGTCACACCAAGTATTTAGGATGTAACTAAAAGCAGGGACAGAGCTGCTTCTACAACTTGTTCCAAATTGCAGTTTTGCTGGGCATTGTGTAGGAAGACAATTATCAACAGAGAAACAGCAAAATCTAATTTTACTTTTTCAGTGATGAAGAGATGGGATGAACCCACAGGAAGAAATTCAGCTACTGAGTAAATCACCAGATACTAAAATTCAAACTTTTTGCTCATGGTCAAAGCTCACAAATGCACAGATTCAGCCAATGTTTGGCTCTTGTAAGATTGCTCTATTTAAACTGTTAGTAGTGAAACAATATCCCCTATAATCCACACAAATTATCTTACAGTTCTGTGCTAGGGAAATAAAAATCCATCAGAAAGATGAGTTACCGTTTAAGTGTGAGGCATTTCATCCATTCTAATGTCAACAGTTGGCTCAGCAACACCTTCTGCATCCACTGGCAATAAATTCCACTGAAAGCTTCAAAACCTCCTACTTCTTCAGACAAATTCGCTTCACTCACTTCTCTTCATGACTACTGGTCAGGACAGCAGCATCTTCTGTGAAAGACAGACAACAAGGTTACCTTAAACAACTTTCAAATCTGATCTATTGCTAATTTTCCTTCTTCAGTGACCTTCTGATCTCTTAAATGCTGCAAGAGCCATGCAAAAAGACACTTAAATTCTTTTCAGAGTTCTGGCTCAGAGCTGGCCCACCAGACTTCTGTCCCCTTCCTTAACTTTCCCATTTCTTTTCTGTCCCCCAGGACCATAATGCCGCAGTCTTCCTTTCATTTTATCTGCTCCACAGCCACAATGCAGCTTTGGATTGGGTTGGAGCATGGGTTGGAGGCACACGCTGAGGAATGGCCTGGGGAAGCCAGCTGGACTAATTAAGGACTACCTCCTAGAGAAGCAGCAGGTAATCTTACCAATTTTCTTAATTTTTAATTCCAATTTCCAAACAAAATTTAGAGAATGAGCTATAAAAAATATTGAAGACAACTAGGACCATAAATGACACGTTTTAACGTGTAAAGCACAGGTTTATGTTACTTCTGTTTGCATTTTAGCAGGTGGTTGGACCAGTAAGTTACTCAAATCATCTTCACCTTGACCCAGCACTCCTAAACAGGCAGAGACATTCACAGGCTCATCTCCCAACAGAGCAGCATTTGCTGTTTTTCTGAGGCTGTCAAGCCTGTGCCTCAAAGCTTCCAAAGCTCTTTCCAGTTACTCAGGGAGACAGCACTCCCTAGGTTTTTCTGGGTTTTGTTTGTGGGGTGTTTTTTTTTTTTTATCTCCTTCCCACCTCTTCCCCTCCAGTATTCTGCTTCTGTGATTTCAAGTGTGAACACATTTGTGTACGACAAAATTGGCAGAAAGCAAGCAAACAAATTATTTGTATTATGAAAGCCACAGATAATAAGGAGCAAAGCTCTTAAACTTCTGTGCAAAGCAAGCACAGCCTGGTGAGCCTGCACAGACTGAGTCTGACAAGCAAAGCCAACAACTGCTGTGCAGCATAAGCAAAATGCCTTGACAACGATTATCACAACAAACACATCTTTTTAGGACATTTGAAAGGAAGATACTGAAATAGTCCTGCAGATGAGTAGCAGTAGGTGAGATGAATAAGAACCATCCTAACAAAAAACACACATTATGTGCTTGAAAACTTACTTAATGAGAAAGGTGAATACCCTCCAACTGAAGACAGATAAGGACAGCCACTAAAACAGTCTTCAACTTCAACTTGTGGCTCATCATGTAAATGGAGATATTAGAGATGAGTCAAGAGCTTTCTCTGGATGGAGAGGATTTTTCTTCTCCAAACCCGAGTGTTACCAACCAGTTTGCTTTTGCAAATGGGATTTGCCAGAAATACAGAGTAGGGGAAAAAGGAAGGAGAACAGAGCCCTGCAAAGCCTCCAGGAGTGCTGAGAGGACACCACAGTCCTTAGTAGTCTTTAGAACCTCCCTCAGCACCAATTTTTTTTTTTGCATATTACAGAGTCCTTTGAATTAAGAAAAAAGAGCCCTGAAGAACAGAGAATTCAGCAAACACTTCATGGTGTGGAACAGCCTCACTGAAAGATCATTTAAAGTCTCTCCATAAGGGAATGTGTTTGTGCAAAATTTTAATCACTTCCAAAACGTTTTTTTTTCTGGCTAGAAGAGCAAGGGACTGGGAACTCAGTGGACTGAGGCAGCTCCAGTTAAAGCAGCAGGGGGCCGGGGTTCTCCTGCTGTAGTGCTTGAGATGGCCCCGGCCCCACCAGTCTGTGGGACCTGTTCCCAAATTGTGGGCACCTCTGGGCACGTCTCTACAGAACACTAAAACAGGAAAACATTGCCAGAGCTGCATCAATGTAATAAAATATCAACACTTAGACAATTTTTTAATTTTAGCTGCATGCAGGCATTTTTGATTCTGTCCTAAAATTCTGCAGGCTTTCCTTGCAGAGCTGCACTCCAACAGCTCTGGCACAGCTGGAGATGGCAGAGATTCACTACTACAGCTTTATATAAAGCTGGTGTTCCTGTGGCTACTGAGGATCATTTAGGTGTTCTTTAAAGCTGCCATCACATTGCATTTTTTAGGTGCCACAGAAAACATTTAATCTCCATTATAAGCATATTGCATATTAAGTGGTAGCTAAGGCAACAAGTGGTACAGAGATCATATATATGGTTGTTATTGAATTCAGAAGCACATTGACTTAAAAAATGCAGTTTACCACTCAAAAAGAAAAGAATTAGACCACTCTATATTGACTTCTCTTTCAGTGCCCAGTACCACAGATTAATTTAAAACATTTTAATTGATCAATATGACATGAAATCCTTCCTTTTAGCTGCTGTTTTGATCAGACAATTAACATGGATGGAGTAAAAGAAGATGTAGGTAAATCCCTCTGTTTTCCCTTGGCTTCCTGCAGAGGCTGCAGGCAGCATAAGCTCAGCATGAAAAGAGCTGCCATGTGACTTAGTCCCCTCCAAGCTGTCCTCAGAAACAGAGGGAGGAATGCTAAACAAATGAATCACAAGCCACTGCTGCAAAACATCCCGACTTTCTAGCAACTGCCAGGGCTGAGAGCAGCTCCTTGTCCTGTCAGCCCGAGTGACAGCCAGGGGTAAAGGGACACCTCATTACAAGATTAGTAACAGGGAGACCATGCTTCAAACTCCACCATCTGAATTATGATTGCTGACTGTGTAAGGAGGCAGAAATGGAAGCAAATCCACAAGGAAACAAAACATCATTTGGGAAATGTTTTTTCCATTCATGATAATTGCAAGTGAACTCTTCCTGGGCTGTGAACAACTGGCAATGATTTAGCATTCAGTACATGGCCTGATTTTTATCATAGAAACGAGTCTTTGCCTTCAGCTGGCTGTCAGATTTGCCAAGCTGGTGGAATTCTGGCAACACTTCTGCTGTTTAATGTCTCAGCATGTTGTATCTTGGACACAAACCCCTATAAAAATACCTAATTATAAATATTCATGTTCAATATCATTTTTGCAAGATACAGTAAAGAGAGGGGAAACAGATTCTTTCTAAATTGACTGTATCAACAAAACAGAACAACACCTCAGGGTCAATATGCACATCCAAAGTGTTTCATTAAACCATGGGATTTCCTTCAATGGAATTCCACAGGCCTCCTACACACAACAGGTGTGTGATGTCTGCAAGGGTCAGCANTGCCATGTGACTTAGTCCCCTCCAAGCTGTCCTCAGAAACAGAGGGAGGAATGCTAAACAAATGAATCACAAGCCACTGCTGCAAAACATCCCGACTTTCTAGCAACTGCCAGGGCTGAGAGCAGCTCCTTGTCCTGTCAGCCCGAGTGACAGCCAGGGGTAAAGGGACACCTCATTACAAGATTAGTAACAGGGAGACCATGCTTCAAACTCCACCATCTGAATTATGATTGCTGACTGTGTAAGGAGGCAGAAATGGAAGCAAATCCACAAGGAAACAAAACATCATTTGGGAAATGTTTTTTCCATTCATGATAATTGCAAGTGAACTCTTCCTGGGCTGTGAACAACTGGCAATGATTTAGCATTCAGTACATGGCCTGATTTTTATCATAGAAACGAGTCTTTGCCTTCAGCTGGCTGTCAGATTTGCCAAGCTGGTGGAATTCTGGCAACACTTCTGCTGTTTAATGTCTCAGCATGTTGTATCTTGGACACAAACCCCTATAAAAATACCTAATTATAAATATTCATGTTCAATATCATTTTTGCAAGATACAGTAAAGAGAGGGGAAACAGATTCTTTCTAAATTGACTGTATCAACAAAACAGAACAACACCTCAGGGTCAATATGCACATCCAAAGTGTTTCATTAAACCATGGGATTTCCTTCAATGGAATTCCACAGGCCTCCTGCACTCAACAGGTGTGTGATGTCTGCAAGGGTCAGCAAATACTGCAGACAACAACTTCCAGAGCTCCCTCCAAAGCATCAGGGGATACTGTTGTCTGTTTCTGCTGAACCCTGGAGAGGCTGCATTTTGGCATCACACAAACCCTGATCAGGTAATAAATAGGGATGTGCTCTGTTTTCAGAGTTAATAACTTCTTCACTTCAAAATTGTCTCCTTGGGCAAAGAAATGCTACAGAGAGAATACAGCCACCCAAAGGAGATCAGGAAAGGGAATGCATTAGGACAGGGAATGTGCAGTCCTTTGCTGATATGTTTTTAATACAAATTCATAGATGCACACAGGAGACCCAGAAAAAGAGTTTAGAAGTCAAAACTTCTTTTACTTTTTAAAATATTAAATACATGATTAATATACTGTTTAAAATAGAACTGATTCACAGGGAGAAAGGAAGTACTTAATGACTTGCTTATGCTTAAGGACTCTCAAAACCAAGTATCTGTTACTCATGTGTTTGAAGGATTTGCTACTCCTGAACTACTGATTTGAAAGCTTTTGACACAGCAAGATGAAGATACATCCCCAAGGGTTGCCGTGTAAGCTGAAAGCCTCTCAAAAACTCTTCCTTTCTTTGAAGAAAGGAAAGATTAGCAAGAGGAAAAAAGAAATAAAGGCATAATTGCTTTGGTTCTGGAAGTGAGGAAAAAATTTTCTGGCCAAAAGAACCACCAAAGAACCCCAAGAAGAATTGGAGAAGAAGAAGACAAAGAAGAATTGTCATGTCAAGAAGAATTAGTGATTGAACTTGAGAGGACAAGGAACTATTCACCAGACCCTCTGCTGCATCTCTCCTACTGCAATTTTTACACATTCAGTTTTGGCCTAATATTACAGACCTAATACCATTTAATAAGAGAAGGAAATTAGCAGAAGGTCATCCATCCTTCTGAATGAATCATCCAGTACAACCTTCTTCTAAAGGAACACCTGGTTTATCAAAGCTTGGACAAAAGGAGCTGCTGGCTCTGGCAATGGGAGCAGGAACAGGAGCAGCATCTGCCAGCGAATCAACAGAAGCCTCTGCTTCTTTTTACTGCTCTGTGCTGTTACAAACAAGCAAAATTTCCTCTCTCAACAGCTTCTGAAAATCCAGGCTTTTACTGGTGTTTCGCGTTCCCAAAATCCTATGAACATCTAAAGGTGGCTTTGCAGAGGGCTCTGGGCACAGCAACACAAGCTCAGGCAGCAGCACAGACACAGGGGGAGGAAAAGGCAGTGCTGGAGCAACAGGAAAAACTGAAACCAACAATAAACCCCCCACCCAACCCCAAACCCTCAAATGATTGTTTATGCAACTTTTTTACACAAACCAACTCCCAAACTTGCACTAGGATTACAATTTGATTTCAACTCACTCCCCCAACCACACTCCTCCACTGTTTGCAGAGTTTTATTAGAACCATCTGTGAGATTCTCCCCTTCCAGTTTCTTGTGTCTGTTAATCTGGCAGCTGCACTTTCTCATCTATTCAAAAATATTTGTTTCAAAGTTGTTGAGACAGAAGGCCTTTGATAGGCTAAAAATTATCTTGAAAACCAACACAGAAACCACATCATATTCTATGCTTTACAGATTAAGAGGGGAGAACAGAAGCTGGAGAATATATCTATTTAATGGGAAGATAAATGAAGGTTTTGGGGATCAAGAAAAATTGTATCAATGCAATTTATCTGACAGAAGCCAAAATTCACTAAAGTATTGCAACTTGCCAATGCAAAATAGTTTCAGGCTCATCATTATCAGACTGACAGAAACAAAAAGAAATGCAGAGAAGTATCTCCTTACGGCAGGTCTTGGCAAAGAGCAGCAAGGGGAGTGCTAAGGGAAGGAGGAATGATACAATTATGACAAGTTTTTTAATGCAACATGCTTTGCAATCCTCTTTATTAGACAGTGCCTGGTGGTGCCTAAGGTTCCAGCTTTCTGTATAACTCTCCTAAAACATACTTGTTCACTTGTGTGTGCAGATATCCATATCACCCCATGCTCTCCATGGTGAGGGGACAGCTCCTGGCCCCAGCACAAGGTGAGGTGCAGCAGCACTGCTGAAAAATGGCACAAACCTCTGTCATCTTAATTTGTTCACATATTTTTCTTCTCCAAATTGTTTCTACAGAAGCATTTGCCTACATGCACAAGAATGGCACAGCCTTCATTTTTAGGGGAATAACAGAGAATTCTCTTCCAGATTTCTCCAAATAATTTCATAAACAATTCTGTAATAAAGAAAATGCATTTCAAGTATGAATATAAAATAAGTTTTCAATATTTGAGGAACACTACTTCTACTTGTTAGTTTATAATATTAAATTGTCTTTCTTTTTTATGTTATTATTTAAGAGGCAACAAGTAACTATAAACAACACAACTGCCATCAAATAATGACTGTATGTGCCTAAATTTAAATAATATGTGACATTAACTGAACTTTCTAAAACTCCCCCAGTTACTGCAACACTGAAAATAACTTTCACCACATATGTACAGGAATTGCCTTTAAATAGAAATCAATCCAAGACAAGTACCTTGCTCCCATGACCTTTCTGATTCTGTTTTCTACAATTTACAGCCCACGCCTTCCTTCAGCAAATTCCTAATTCCTTGTTAAACTAAACAAGACCATTTAAAGTTTCTCAAGTATTCTGACTTTGACAAGACTCCTCAGCTGCATACACTGAAATTTGCCATTTTCTTCCCACACTTTCCTTTCAATCCTAATAGAATATTTTAGTTTAAAGTATTAAGCAGGATTTCCAAATTGCCATGAACAAATTGGCTGATCTTCTCCCTTAAACTTTACCACAAAACACAGACAAATTAAAGCAATTTTAATTGCACAAAAAAAGATGTAAATGCAGTACTTTGAGTTGACAGGTCATGCAAGGCAGACTTTAAAGGTATTTTTGGAAGCACTGGAAACAGCATTATCATAATCTAATTTATAAATTTTATATGCAAATAAAAATCTAAAAATAAAGTAGACCTGAAAAGATTTAAAGAAAATTCATATGTATCAAAAAATAGTATAAAAAAAAAGTAAATCTGCTCTTGAAAAGTGTCCTGGAATCTCTCAGGAGGATTAATGGAATAACCACAGAGTGTGTCTATCTCCTCAACTAGGAGAGATTTTTATTGAAATACTTCACATTATTTTGTTAGCACATACTTCACTCCAGTGGCTTATTAGAAAATTTGGTAAAAATAAAATGTCTTGTGTAAGTAAGAAAGTCTGAGGGAACAAGCTTAAAATTGCTTTTCCCCCTCCCACCCCCATTGTATTGAAAAAAGCATCATTTGGATGAAGAATCTCCTAAACCCCCTCTTTTCAGGTCACCTTTGATCTTTACAGAATATATACATTTATATAAGCCAGAAACAACAACAAGAGCAATTTAAAACCCCCATCTCTACGCACAGTCCCTATTTCAAAGTATCATGAATATATTAAGCCAAAATTGCAAACAAAGGGTCCATAAAAAAAATTACAGCTGGTTGTAAATGCCATTTTTCTTGCTCTTGAGTACGTGATGTCGATTCCCCGGTTTCCATTCAACCAATAAGGCTGTGAGATGGCAGTGGATTTCCTGCTCCCACGTCAGTCCTGCATCCAAACAAGCCCAACATGAAAACTGTGCTGTCAGCTGCAAATCCTCTCCCCATGGGAACAAACACTCATAGATGCACAACTGGGGTTATCAGGAAATCTTACTGAATTGTGATTAGAAGAGAAACTGGATTGAATGTGTGCATGGCACCCTCCCAAAATCTGCTCATATAAATGAATGAATTTCCTGGGAGCAGAGGCTGTTGTGAGGCTGCTGAACAGCTGAATAACACCTACAACAGCAAATCTGCACTCCCCAACATCAGTGTGACTGAAACAACTTCTGTACAGCCACAATAAGCCAAACCCTCACCAGAGCCCAGAGCCAGTGTGTCCTGGGAGAGAGGGCTCCCAGCTGCAGGGGAGAGTCAACAGCATCCCAGCAATGCTGGAAAATTCCAGAGGTGTGGCACTGAGCTCTTCCCACAGCCGTGGACTGACAAAGAAAACTTGCTTCAGCAGGGAGCTATAGAGCCTCGGCTGATTTTTTCTCATCCCTCAGACAGAAATGCAGTCTTTACTTAAATGTTAAGCCATATACATGGGCCATTAGTCAAAGCTCTTTTTCTTTTTTAATAGTTTTACCAGCTTTGACATTTTGTAATGCCATTATTTCAAGTCCGGTCTGGACTAGAATTCACACATTAGGAAAATGATTTTCAAAAGACTATGGTACAATATCTTTCATATATTGCTATCATTTGTCAGTTTTACTTAAAAGCAGGTATTAAGATAAATGAAATGGATAAAAAATGGAATACTTCCAAGAACATAAGTGATGGTTAAATTAAGCTTGTGACAAGAGCCAGTCTGCACATTTTGACTTCTCAATGAAGTACCATTTGACCTTACAGTGAGAAAGGCACTAATACAACATGCAAATGTAAAGCAAGAAACTACATCAGAAAGTAAACTGAATTGGTGGAAATAGCCAGAAGGCAAAAGAAATGCAACAAATGGTGAAGGTAAGAGAGAAGGTCAGAAAATGAACATCAGTTTAGCTAAATGACTAGAACTGTAGGGTCAGTCAATAAAATGAGCAGAGCTTGAAGACAGGTCAAAACATACAGTGCTCTGAATATAAAATCTGACTGAACACCGACAAACTCAAAACCAGCAGTATTTGCTGAAAAGCCACCTTAAGGCAAACAGCACTGGGGTGACTGTAACACCCCACAGCAAAGGCCTGAGGGCATGGGAAAAAGGCTCTGACATTCCTTGCTATGCTATTTCTCTCCCCCAATTATTTAAAGCATTTTTCCATGTTCTGACTGCAGTTTAAAAACACCGGAAATCAACTCAGTTGTACCAGGGAATTGCAAGCAGCACTTAATATTTCTGAAGTATTAAGATACAGACTATGCATTTAAATGGCACAAAATTCAGCAAGTGTTCAATGGTTCAGGACATTGTTCCCCAAAGTTATCTGCAATTCTCTTGCCTGTGACCTGCACACACAGCACTGCAGTGTTTGACACCAACCATGGAACCACTTCACCTCAGTGTAAGTACTGAACACACCAGGAAATCTTTGCACCACAACCTGAAGCATCTCCAGCTTTCAAAACACTGAAGGAAAAGAAGATTATTTCTTTAAACTCCCTCTTACTAGAGACAGGTTGGGCATTAGTGGCTTTGGCAGCTGCACCAAACAGCTGCCAGCTGGAAACAATTGGTACTGAACAATCGGAAACAGGCAAGGACAGAGGACAATACACTCACTGCAAGTATTACTCTAGTTCTGGCTTGTCATTACACACATAACAGAGCTTACTGCAGCCTCACTTCTACCACAGCATTCTCTTAAAAATAAAGAGTATTAAAAGGATGATGCTGAAGTTCAGTATCGAGGTTAATGTCAGAGTTACACACTTGTTGATAAAAGTATTTGTATGAAAAGGAAGACTCTGAAAAGCTTTAATTCTAAACTTTCTTGACAGGGAAAAATGGTTATTTGAAACCTTCAGTTAAAGATCAATGTGACACAGCCAAAATAGGGGAGTAAATACTATCAAAAGAGTAATGCCAAAGGAGACACTTGATAATGTGCACAACTGAAAATGCACAGCTGAGAAACAGATCACTGGAATACACAGAAAGGACAAAAAGTGTAACAGCAGCAAGGGGGGAATCTTGAATCAAAGAACTGCTGCTGGACAGGAGCAATTTGCCAGGTTGGTGCCAGACCACAGGGGCAAAGGAACATGGTAAGTCAGCTAAAGCAGCTGTCCAGGGTGAATGTTACACTGCAATAGAACAGTTACCAAAGCTACAAAGAAATCTGTTCCGTGCACCTCTGGAAAACGATTTTATGTCAGTTCAGAAGAAACTTCCAAATTGGAAGAGCTGAAGTAACAAGGTACTTTTTCAAACATTTTACTCCTAAGCACAAATTTAGGGACAGCGGAGTTGAGAGTCATGGAAAAGCAGGAGTGCTCCATTTGTGCAGGATAAATTATTCACTTACAGTATTAACTGACCACAATAGACCCCATTTGAGAAGGGAGGGTGTGATTCAGCTGATGACATTTGAAACAGCAGAGGTAACAAACTGCACATTAAGTGAAGTTGCCAAATATCAAAGATGTTGAGAAGATCAGAGGGATCATAAATACTCCAAGGAAAGCTCCAGAGAGGACAAAGTGGTTGCAGGATGGCAGCAGCCTGGCAGAGCAGCCCCACAGCCCAGCTCCTCTGTTACCCTGTTCCTGGCAGCAGCCCAGAGCAGAAAGGCATCACTTTCGTCAAAACCCTCTCCCATCTCCAGCAATTTGCAGCTCAGAGACTTCCTGTACAAGAACTGGGGTCTCTGTACTTCATGCTCTTGCATGGAATTTTCCTTCATAAATTTATCCAATTACCCTTTGAACTCATTTTACAATTCCATATCTACAACATCCTGTGGAAGGACATTCCACATCTTAACAGCTTTGTCTGAAGCACCTTTGTGGGGTTTTTTTGAGCTGCCAGTTCTTTTAAGAAAAAAAGAAAGAAAGCAAAAAGAAACTTGCTCCTTTGTATCACCTTATTTGTTTTTTCCCATGCCATTATGATCTGTGATTTCTTTTACAGCCCTCTAAACCTGTCTTGCAGTGGCAAGTGTCCTGTTGTCTGCAATCAGGCCAGTGGATGCTGCTCCACACCTCCAACTCTCTGCCCTGCATTCCTCTTCTGCATTCTTTTCAAGTGAGACTGTGTGTCATATTCAGAAGCTTTTAAGAAGATGAAAGAATTCTAGAGCAGTGAGAACAAAGAGGCACATTTAAAGGTAGAGAAAATTTATGTGGGGAAAAAAACATAAGACAATAAAAGAAGGTTCACTGTAATCTTATGTATATACAAGCAGTGGAACTGTTCAAGCTTTATGAAAAGAAGATTTAATACAGGGAACAAACTTAAGGATCTGTAGTAGAAATCAGCTTATTTTTTTGTGCCTTCATGCTTTACAGAGCTGAAATAATTTCTGTGTGCTTTGTTTCCCCCTCAAATGAGCACTTCACTGCAGTTTGTAACTTTCTATTCATCTCTAAAGGGACAACCACGCCAGAGGCAGGCGCTAATGAGACTCTGGATTCTGACTGCATTGATATTTATCAGGGAAAGAAAAGAAACTAAGGCAGTGAAACAGATTGCAAAATGGACAGTGGGTGGTGGTAAAGGAGACTGAATAATGATTACCAGTCACCTTATAAAGTTGTAAGTGTAATACCTGGAACTCTTTTATTTTCCAGTACTCAAAGGAAACTGGGATTTTTGTCGTTCACTTCCAAAAGTACAAATTATTCCTGAAACACTGGAGCAAGTACATGGGTCAGTCTCCCAAAACAGGCTCCCCTCAGGTCACTACTGCCCAAACTGCAGCACAATGGAGCCACCTGTTCCAAGTAAAGTTGCTGTTCTCACCCTACTACTGGTTGTACACTGGTGGTAGAGTAGGAAACAGTTTGTGGGAACATTTCTTTACTAAAGGAGTGTTCAATGAATTCCAGCTGAGGTCAGGTAAGGTCACTGCAAGTACAGTCTCCCCTGGGGTAAACATCTTGTATTAAAAAAATGTTTCAAAACACACCCAGGGCAGGCCCTGCACACACATCCAGAACTCTGCTCCTCTTTGGAAGCTGCTACACAAGGGCAAGGGCAGAACAAAAAGTTTTTTCGTTCCAGAGATATTGGATATTGTTCATTTGCAGCCACAAAATGCATTCTATTAACATTTCTGAGAAACAGTCTCCTTCTTACCTCCAGTAAGTATCTCAAATACCAAAAAGTCTATTATTCAGAAAAAAAAAAAAGGCAAAAAATCCCACAGGAGGCACACATGAAACACACTCTATGTTGTCACATCTCTGGGCTGTGAATTCCACATGGGAATTTCACACAGGAATTCTAGAATATATTTCTTCAGATCACAACTGTGCTCAAAAATGCTGTAAATTGCATCAAAAATGTTGGCTTCCATTATTTAATTAAAAAAAAATCCCT
The DNA here is from genome assembly GCA_013400695.1 of Neodrepanis coruscans. Classification (NCBI taxonomy): domain Eukaryota; kingdom Metazoa; phylum Chordata; class Aves; order Passeriformes; family Philepittidae; genus Neodrepanis; species Neodrepanis coruscans. The sequence continues at coordinate 73,986 of VYZS01050662.1, forward strand.
GGTGTCATTCAGGAGAATATTTTAATTTTTGTAATTTGCCCAAGCAGTCCCAACTTTTTTTTGCTGTTGCTACGTTACACCAAACATACTTCAGATTTTACCAAGAGTAAGATAAAGGAGAGGAAAAAGAGATATTTCAGACCTAACATATGTACGTAAGCTTTTCTGCTTAGAAATTCACTTTACAATTGAATTTTGGTGGCTGTAAAACTTTTGCCTTCTTCATAAAATTCTTCTAATTTGGCAGTTACGAAGCTTTGGAAAAAAATTCATGTTTGCATTTTCAGTAGACTATTTGAAATGTTGATAAAATCCAATATATACTACATTTAATATACATTTAATCCAATATATAACTACATCTCAGGACCCTGGGAACTAGAGAAGGGATATTTGCCCTAAATCAAGACTGGAAGAAATATAAGCCTTTCCACATATGGCTGTTCTTGAAAATAGGCACATAAACGCAAGCAAACCAACTGATATTTAAACACCATGTAGCACTTCTGATATTTAGAACTTTTCAGCATATATGACTTCATAAACTTAATGATGCTCTGAACAGCTACAGTGCGTTGGCAGCCAGTGGAAATAAAAAGAGTGTATGATGGCGGTTTGCAGTGGGAATTCTTCCCTTCTCCCCACTGCCCACTCTGCATAAACTGATCAAAGTCTGATGCTCTGCCACGAATTTCCCACTGTAATCTGCTGCCTATTATTCTCCCAAACCCCATCTGCAGGTCATTTTTCTATCAAATGAGCTGCTTAAAATTCCCTCTCCCTTTTTATTTAAACCTAGGGGAATTTCAAATAGTCCAGCACTACCCGACAGGAATTTATTCTAACCATTATTTAAAACACCAACTGCTTTGCATTGCTGCAGCTTAACAGTTCTGATGGGTTTGTGCAGTCTCTCTCCCCTTTATCTTCTCTGACACAAGGATGCCCATGTATGGCTCAGAGTCATTTCCATTATTCCCTTTTAGGTTCAGACCTTTTTCCACACAGAATTTTGAGCATTACACAAATTTCTGCAGACAGAAAAGCACATGTTTGTGAGGAAAGCTGTTTAACATGCAAAATATTTAGAAATGTGTACTACAGTAACCATAAATCCTCTTTCTCTTTAACATATGAAAAATCTGGAGATGATTTTCCTTATGTAAGGGAAGCGAATGGATTATCCCCTGATCTTTGAGGGAGGCAGTAATTAAGAATTAGCAATCTGTGTATGCATACTGAAGTTCTTTTTCCTCTGTAAGAAATCCATGAGGAGCCTTCCTCCTCCCGTGTTAGAGCAGCTTGCCCAACAGTGAACTGAATTGCCAGACACACAACAGAGGGAAAAGGACTACTCTAGTAACCTCTCCTCCCTCTATCCTGGTATTCAACAAAACCTCAAACTGAGCATCCTTCTCCTGGGTTTCACTGATTGTGTGAACTTCAGAGTTTCCAGCATAACTGTGCACCTTGGCTTGCCTCCTCCCTTCAGGTAATTGGCTTCCTCCTTAGTGTAATACACTCTCCAATAACTTTTTTCCTAATTCTTACCACTAATTATCATATAAAATTAGTTAATTCCAATAACTTTAGGATTGCTAACAGAGTCTCTGTGTTCTGGTATCACAGAATACAGCACAGAATTCAGCCTTTGCAACACAAGGCCTGTATCTGACACCTGGCACACACCCCATGGGACTGGTGTAAGCAATGTTAATGCTACAGGCAATGCTCCTTATCTGCATTACCTGTATCACTGAGAGTGAAATTACACAAGGCTGTCCTTACAGATCAAAGACAGGATTCACTCCTTTCCCCACCTCTGCTGCCAGCCATGCCATTCTACTTCCCCTTCAGTGCCCATCCACTCCCTGACACAGCACAAAACTCTCTGCTCCTGCCAGGTTCACATTCTGCTGAGTTAAATGAGCTGACAAAGATCTGAGGTGGCAGCACCAACGTGGGTGGGGAGGAAGGGGAAGGGCAGAGCGCTCAGGAACTTCCTTAGCAAGTTCTAGATGGGATTATGTCCTTGCAGAGAACTTGGCTTTGAGGATAATCTTCCAGATGCTGTATTCCAACAGGAGCACTGCCATCTGCAAGCCACACAGTAGCACACACACACCGTGTAGTTGTAAGCTTGTCTCAGCATCAAAGTGGAGAACCAATGGAATACTCGACCCATGAGGAATCCTTCTCCTCATTTGCCCTGGCAGACCCAAAGCTGAGTCAGTGGAGCACTGTGGACATGAACACTGAGAAGCTGCTGATGTAAACCCTAAGCTGGTCCCTCCACAGGGGCTGCACAGAGGGCACCAGTGACTGACACCTGCAGCTTGGGCATCACCTTCTACAGCACTCCTTGAAGGGGCTGCAACCTGCAAACCTACCGGCTCACAAACTGCATCAGAAAACCTCTCTGCAATGAACTTCAGCATTCAAGCAGTTTGTCTGAGCCTCATCAGCATCACAAACCCTAACCCTTTCCTTACCCAAGAATACTGTGTTGATTTAATTTAACCTAGTAAAGACATGATCTGGGCTAAATCAACACAAAATCTGAAACAAACACCCTGATCACGTTTGTTGTGTCTCTTATTTTCTGTGCCCCATTAATGCATCACTTACTTTTAGGCAAAACCTTAATTTTTAGGCCGTGGCTCTACTGTAACTTTTTCAGCAGAAGAACAAACTTAAACAACTTGTACCTTTTCAGCCCAGCTGTGTGTTCCCATGTCAGCCCAACCACCCAAGACCAGGGTTTTCCTCCTCCAGTTGAATCACTTCCCTGGTTCAGTTCACCACAGGGCACACAAAAACATGTGCTGGCGTGGCACAGAGTGGCAATGACTGACCAGGAAAGACAGAAGTTGAGCTTCACTGGGCTGCAGTGCCATCACAGATGCAATCCCAGCTTTAATTTGCTTTCTGTTCTCCACATGAGATAAGGTACAAAAATACTAAGAGATGGCAAAGAGCAAACAAACTAAAAATGAGGGAAGGATATGGCAATGACAAGTAGGGAGCAGATTCAGAGTAGAAGTATTTAAATAGTTAAATCTTGAGATGACAGCTTTTAAGCATTCCACAAGTCACAAAAATTCTAAATTCCATAGAAAATATAAGCACATTTCATGTTGCCAATGCAAATACACTACTGGATATCAGTCTCCAGAGCAGTGCCATGCAAAGTTGCCCAAACTACTGATTTACTACTCAATGCTAAAAAACATTTCTAGATTTTGTTAAATTCCAGGTTTGACCACATTTTTCTCCCAACTGCACAGAAAGAAAACTCTTTTGTCAAAAATATCATTAAATAATGCTATCACTCAGCAAATTCATGAAAATAAATATCAATTTGGTTAAACATAAGAGTTAAGAAAATGCCTTAATTTAGAACAAAAAGTGGCTTTGGAAAAAGATGGGGTTGGGTGTGAAATTAAGTATTTAATTTCTGAAGACCATGTCCTTTGGTGTTTGCAAGATCTCCAGGAAGCCAAAGTGTCACTGGATGAATTACAGAGTCGCTGAGGAACATCCTGGCAGTTGCTACAGCAAGCAACAAGCTTGTCATCCCAGGCCATTCCCCAGCAGTGGGTGTCAAGACCCATCAATGGAAGGTTTTTCCAAGTTCCCACTGACTGCTGCAGCTCACCAGGCAGTGGGATAGTGACAAACAGCTGCCTGGAAGCCAAACTATACAAAAGCCCCTCTTTGTCCTCAAAAGCCCATTAGCTCAGAAGGCAAACATTTCCAACTGCACCCAAGCTCTGCATGCCCACAGGTAACAAGGAAAATTAATGTAGGCTTAGGAAATGATCTAGCAATAAATCTAGGCAGAAATCCTTTAGAATCCCATCTAAAGTTCAATATTAAAATTTTTCCAATGAGACACTTGGAAATCACAATCTTTTAGAAGCTTTGCAGAACTCATCTGACTGCTGAGCTTCTCAATGATAAATATCCTGACAAAATAGAACAGAGACAGACCAAGCCAAATGCCACGTATCAATTAGACACCTACAGTTACTTTGTCAACATATAAAAACAATAAACATTTAACAACCATCAGCATTTAACCCACCATCTAAGATGTGTTGACCAAAAAGAGTTGTCATAAACTACAGAGTTCTATGCTAACACTCAGTTTTGATGACTAATTTATTCTTTTAAATAGTTCTTTTATTAGTTCTTTTATTCCAACAAACAAAGTCCAATGGACACAGCAGCTGGTTGCATGCTGGAAACTGCAGTTCCTCTGTTAACTAATCCTCGGGATCTCAGCACTCCTAAGCAGACAGTGGGGAAGGTCCCATGCTTGTGACTCATACTACCATCTCTCCTATTGTTTTGCAAATTCTCTGCTTAATCTAAAATCCATTTCAACTTGAAACTTCCAGGCTCAATGGAAACCTGGAGATAATATATTCCAAACAAGTGATGTTTCAGGAGGGTGTGTATCTACAACCCTTTAAATCAATCTCAATTTGGGCTGGCCATGGCCCAGCCCTTGTCACTGGCTTCTGATCTGCCCCTTCCTGTGCACACACAGGTGCTCCCCCCATCCCACAGAGCAGCTCAGGGAGCTGATTGAGCTGGAAACTGTGCAAGTGCCACCACGAGGAGCCAGAGGGAGCAGGAATGACACAGGACACAATAAGGCTGTGGCAGCCCAGATTTAGATAGGCCTAAGTGGAGCTATACCATCAGGAGTCATTAATCAACCTGAAGGAGCCATGTCTTAAAGGAAATGGGCATTCTGAGCTTTGGGTTTCATTTTAAGGTATTGATTTATGTCCCTGAAACATTTTAAATCTGTACATTAGCAGAAAAGTTATCCTACATATACTAGTAATATATTCTCTTAATGGGATACATGATAATAAAATTTTGTCTCACTAGATCTTTAAGAGCAGATTCAGACTTCAAGGATTGTGAGTTCAGGCCTGTTTTCTCTGCCTGATGGCTGGCAGTAACACTTTGAGGCTGGTTTTGATAATATCTAGGGTACTAAAGTAGCTGCATCCAACTCTGGACACTTTTCTGCTTCATTGCTTTACCTTTGCTTAACAGCCCATTTTTGTGTGGTAAAACAGTGGCAGAAATTGCAATATGTTTATGAAGACAAGAGAAACTCTACTGCTTTCATGAGAATACACTCAGGATTACATCAGAGGTACAATAAAAACCTCGTGTCTGTGAGAACAGGGAGAATCCAGACAAGATTCCATCTCCTTCCCAGCAACAACTTTTCATGCTGAGTATCCCACGTCATGAGCCCAAACACAAACACCTACAGAAATAAATGCACAAAAAATCTTTTAACATCAACTTTCCATGCAAAACATTTCTATCATCCTACCACCCTTTTCCAGACAGGGAAATTCCCACCAAGTCATCAATAATACATATAGTCAGCCATCAGTCCACCTACTAATGAGCAGTTGGAGCACACAGTGCCTATTCAGAGAAATCAGGTCTGGAAGATGAGAGCACCGACCTTAATAATTTACAAGACTCATTAATCTTTTCCCAAAAGACAAAACAAAAAGAATGGGATATCTACTCAGATTTCCAGACTAAACCAAGATACAGTACTTCAGAAGCCATTAGAATCTATCAGTCAATAAATATTCTCCAAATGTTCTTCTGTGGAATAACCTGTCAGCCAAAGAACCATCCATCTTAAAAGCCATATTATTAGAGACAAAACATCAGGAACCTTAAGAAACTCACTGTGCTCAAAATTAGATCAAAAAGGTTTGAAAATTACTCAATATGGCAAATGCTAATGATCTTTAGAATTTGCCATTTTAAGTAGACAAAACCAGTCTAGTCTGGCTGTGCACAGAATAAAATACCAGCCCTCTACAAATGTCAAGTGTGCCCAGGGACAGAATTTCCATCCAACATCAAATACTCACTTTGGCAGCACAACACAGAGAACCAGAAGGGGGAAAAAACAGCCTGTGGTCTTATACTGGGACTAAACAGTTCTGTCCCTGGCCAAGCAGGTGATCCATATTCCCACCAAGCACTAGTTACACAGGGCAACAGAGGGATTGCTAAGAGGATGTGGAAAGGAGTTGTCATCATGCAATAGTCAGGTCCACTTGTGATGGCCAGATAGGCAGTGTGTGTCTGAAACTCAACAGAAACAACCCTAACTACAGTTTCTTGTTTTTCTTGGTGTCTCCTGCAATGAATATACACCCTTACTGCCATAGAACCGCTTCTCTGCACCAGCACACACCAGCAGTGAGGGTTTGCCTGTACAGGGCAGTGATCCAAGTAGGTCTCCACTTGTATCTTATCTCATACTTGGTTACAGTATTCCTCCTCCTGTTTTGAACTCCTTATAAAGGAGATAGTCGAAATGCTGGAACATCCAGTGGGAAAAGACAAAGTCCTGTGCTCTTCCCTGGCTTTGTTAAGCAGGAGAAGGAGCTGGGGAGCTTTAGGTGTTCCACCTCATTTCTCACTACATTTACATTAATCATGTGGGGTTTGGAAGGGATTTTTTCCAGACACTGTATATGGAGCTGTTGTACCTTCCCTTCCTTATATACATGACTAGAGAGCTCTGCCTTCCACCTACAAAACCAACAGGTCAAATTACTACCTGATAAGAGTATAAAAATGCTCCAAAACCAGATGTGTCCTAGAGCCCATTTCTCTCATATTGCTACAAAAAGCAGGACACAAACCACCATTTCACTGTAGATCATCCTGGCATGACAGTAATTAAGGAACATACCATTTCCTTAATTACAATTTCCTTATTATAAAGTGTCCCTTTATTCACACCAGTTCCTATTACAAGCAGTGAACCACAGCACTGCCTGTTCAAAGCCAAGTGTGTCTGACACTTTTCTTTCCTAAAGTTCTCTCTTTCCGTACTAAAGTTTACCTTCCACTTAAGGCTTTTACACATTGTGCCATAATACAGGAGTGTTCAACTGATTGGGCTATTTGATAACATTTTGGGACAAGGAAAAAGAACATAACTTAAAAATATACAACAGAAGAACCATGAATTAAAGCAAGGAAGGGGTAAATATAAATTCCATAAATAATCAGTACCAGTCCAGATTATCTAAAAAATAATGGTTATCTTCCTGTAAACAGAGTCTGTACTAAGGCTTTGTATTCCATATTCTTTTGAAACAGGACACAAAGATTAAGAAATAGGTGTTATCTTTTCAAATTTTCTTCTGCAACTATAGTGTATCCTTAATGCTTCAACTTAATTAAATTCACATCAACTGGTTCAGGCTGTCAAAAAAGCCCCATCTTAGAAGGTAATCTGATGGGGCAAAATTATGACTTCAGTCCGTGATCTGGCACACGATGAAGATTAAATATTAGCAGTTCATGGAAGGAAAACAAAAAGATGTCATGGTAAGAAATACAGGTTTCCTTCTGGCTTTCATGATGTTGTATCAAGTTCATTATGTATAAAAACTTAAAAATAAAAATTTATATATATTAATTTGTCAGACCAACACAACAATGTCTCAGTCTATACCTATCACCTCCCAACCCAAACAGCTCTGCCCAATTAAAACTCTGTTTCAAAAGGGAAAGATACAGCTCTGGAAGTTTGCAGGGACAGGACTGCAAACCAGTCTCCTGACACCACTCCTGGCTGCTCAGCTGGGACACTCACCCTGTCCCATCTCATGACAGATGAACACACAGAATTGGGGTGTACAGCAGATGAAGTAACAAAAGCAAGTGTTGCCAGACTAACACTGGTATTGTCAACACTAAGAAATCTTTAAGGTTTCTCTTAATCAAAATTAAGAACAGTAACCAGTGACATTTATCTGGACACCTATTCACTGGGGCTGCATTTCAGTTTCAACATACAAATTTTTTTTTCCACAGAAAAGTGCCTTTTTAATATCCAGAAGTAAAAGCATTTTTGAAAGACCATTCTGTCTCCAAAGAGACCATTAGAATCAGTTTTCCATTCTAAACAGAAATTCCTATCTTCTCAAACAGCTCCAGCTCCTCCAAAATAACCAAACCATCCTGAGCTTTCTAACATATTCACCTGCCAAAAGCAACAAACACTTCTAAAGGAGGAACAGCAGAACACTAAGACATGTTCTTTAATGGCAGCAAAGTCTGAATGAGTGAAAATTATTGTTGCTTTTCCTGGAATGACAATTACCAAAACTGTAGCCTAGAAATGCTCTTTTTTTTTTTNGTAAATTTTATTTGCACATCCTGTTATGAAGGTTTTAATTTAAAATATTTAAGGCAACACAGTCCTGTCAGGCACTTCCTAACACACAACCATGGGCCATAAACACCAGGTATTTTGTGGTATATGCAGTCAAGAAATACACATACCATATATACTTACACAGAATGGAGTGTAATTATGCTCCAGAGTATCTCACCTTTCCCCTTTCTAGCCTGACACTGCTCAGCAGGGATCTGTGCAGATGAGAACCTTATTTTTCATATGCCCTCCTCTCCTCAGGCACTAAAGGTTTTACAACAACTTTCTCCTCCATAACAGGTCAGAATATTTTGCCTGCAGACCACACACACAGTGCACAGCTCGGCAGTGGGGGGTTTGAGGGCTACAAGAAGTGCTGCAATAAATGACACAGGCCATGGTGCTCTCAGTGCCCTCCAGGACCTGCCCAAAATCCCCCCTTCCAGCCCAAATGCAGCTGGAAAGAGGCTTCAGAATGCACATTTATTTTCTTGAAAGTTACAGCACAGAAACATTAACTTACAAGGTGCACACAGAACACAGGACATAAATTATCCACAAAGAGCCCAAGGTTTTGTTACAGACAGGTGAGAAAGATTACAGGTACAAATTACTCTATCAACTGGCTTTCAGGCCAATATTTTTCAATACTAACATTTTATAAGCTACTTCTTTCATTAAGTTATTGACAATCTTTATTTTCTTTTCTGAAATCGTGGGGATTTTATTTATTTTTTAACAGGGCAAGGTATGTATTCCCTGAGAATCTTAAATTATTTCATTGCCACAGATTAATTTTCTCAAGTCTTACTCCTTTACAATTCATTCCTCAGTTTAAAGAGATTTTTCTTCCCCAGTGAAAAACCAACATAACATCAAAGCTGCAATGCTGTGCTTTGCTCCAGAGTAAGAGAAACTGATACAGGAAATATTGGATTTTTTTAATACTGAAATTTTGTACTGTATTTTGTGATATAATTTATGACATGAAGTCATACAGAACATTGACATTTCTTACTTTTTATGATTTGTAGTTACTGCATATGCCAATAAAGTTAAATCTATAAAATATTTACCATCTTTATAAAAAAAATCTGATGTTAAAGTCACCATTTAAAATGTAATACATAATGTAAACTCATTTGCAAATGCCAGACTTTTTCTCTGTAGACACACATAAGCTCATCTCTGTACCACCACCTCTCTCCTCTGTTGAAGTAAGCACTGAAATCAAACAGAGAACACTCTGAGGCACAATTGTTGAGCTGTTCCCAGGGGACAGTTACAGTTCCACAGCTTAATCATGCCAGCTTCCCATTTTGTTAATAACACAGCTGAATAAAAGTGATCTGATGCTACTTGTGCATTTATTTTAATGAGTCCCTGGAAAGAAATGCCTATAGTGCAGCACACCCAGATCTCATGAATAAGTGGGAAAAGTTTTGCCCAAAGATTAGAAATATCTTCAGTTTCTATACATCAGTAACATCTTTTTGATCCCAAATCCCTGTTCTCCTCCAAAGGAAACAAAGTTTTACAGAAAGTTTCTTAGTTAAATATGAAAATCAGTGCCTGAGCCAACATAATCCTCCAACCCCAGCTTCCCTTTCCAAATCTTAGCATATTAAATCTCCTTTCCTTTCAGCTGCTCCACTTCTTACGTAACAATGCCATTTCCTCAATTCCAATCTCCACAAATAAACCTTAAAGCTGAATAATACATTATTAAGCCCTATGAATATTCCCTTAAGCAGCCCATCCTTAAAAAACTGGGTGCACTCTGACAATTCAGTACGATTTTCTCTACACTTTCAGAGTAAGAACAAGAAGCACTGCAGCAGCCAACAACCAAAAAATCTTACTGAAACATAAAACTTCTACCCCTCTGCAGAGATTTTTAATAAGCCATCAATATTTTGTCTAAATCCTCATCCCTCCATACAGCAGTCATTTATTTCTCTGTGGATATGCAATTTGCACAGGCTCACACAGAAATCCTGTACAGGTATTCCTAAGGGAAGGAAAAGCACA
>VYZS01050667.1:0-49897 GCA_013400695.1 Neodrepanis coruscans
ATTGAGTCCAACTCCTGGCTCTACAGAGGACTGTTCCAATAAACCCATCACGTGCCTGAGAGCATTAGCCTAACTCCCAGCTCTGGCAGATTTGAGTCCATGACCACTGGCCTGGGATAAACCTCAGTGCATCCCGTGGTCACTCTGAAACACGTTGAAGGGCACATCCTATATGGAGAAAGGCTGGGCTTGCAGAGATGGTCAGGAGAGCTCAACTCCAGTGTGTGCAGCATCAACAAAAAGCCTTCTGCTGCCTTCTGACCTGGCTCAGCACCACCTCATGGGTTACAGTGCTGCTAATTTTGCCTCTGCTGCAGCCTCCCTGCTCACCCAACTCCGCTAAGGTGTCTCAGTCAACAACTAGTGATGCAAATGGAACTTCTGGCCCCAATATCCAGGTGTCACAAGGGCTGGTGCTCCCTCCAGACCAGGAGCTGAGGAACTGCTGGGGCTCCCAGCCCATCCCACTGTACCTGAGTAGGGCCCACTGCTGAGAACCCACTGTACTGGATTTGCAGGGATAAGCAGGTCCAGTATCAATCCAGGAGGCCAGACAAGGACACAAGACACAGAGGGGCAGCATAGCCACAAGAGAAATAGAGACAACTCCATGCACAGCCTAGGAGAGGCTCAAGGGCTGGATCTGGGCTTAGATACCGCCTGGGGTGATGGGTCAGGTGGGGCTGATCAGGCTGTGAGAGCCCATAAGCTCCCTCAGCCCTGACACCACAGGCACACATGTATCTCCTTAGCAGATGATGGTCATAATTTAGTCTCCAATGAAGAAAAAGATCAGTCATTCCCAAGCATGGCTAGGCTTTGGAAGGATCAGTTGTGGCTTTGCATAGTTCTGGGTAAACACTCTCCTCAGAATCTGGAGGTCCCACCAATGTGACAAGGGATGTAACACACTGGTATCCTCCCGAACAGCAAGTGAATATTTTTGAGTAGCATGTGTTGAACATCCTCTTCTCCCAGGAGCAGGAAGAAGGTTATTTTTCAGGCTGGGACTAGAGATCATGTCTCCAATTGCTGGACTTTGCCTTAGAAAGTGCTGAAAGCAAGATGCACAGGGAGGGCATCATCTTTAAAATTGCCTTTCGTGGTAGTTCAAAGTTGTAATGCCACTATTCACTCCATCCTCAAAAGTTGTGTCTAAAATAAAGATAATAAAGAACAAACACAACAATTTTTTGTGAATGATTTGTGGCTATTTTACTGCCAAAGAAAGCAAAAGCAAACTCTGAACCAGAGGAAATCATAAACAATAAATGATGATTATTCCAGTTACAGTCTTCTCTGTACTACCCTCTGAGGACACTTTGTAATAGAGATTATATATGGTAAGAGTGGATTTACCCTTGGAGTGGATCTAAGTACCTTTTTCCTAAAATGAGTTGTAATCTTGTTTTAATGGTAGAGAAAAAACAAGGCACAGACATGGCTTGTCTATTTGTAAGCAGGGGAAAACTTGTAAATCCTATTTTGGTATTTCAAGGATAATCTAAATAGCTGGTAATCAGAAATGTGAATAATCTTAAGTAAACTGTGTGAATCCAAATTTTTAAGGCACTGTTTCAAAAGAAAGGCATATCAAAGAATATAAGAATTTTTACACCTGAATAAAAACACACTGTTCTGCCCTTTGACATAAGTTTAGTCAGTGTCTCAGTTGCAAGAAAACATTTCTAACCTCTTTGATGTTTACTGAAGAAACTCAGTATTGTGAATTATAAAATCATTCTGAGATCCTCTTAAATCCGCTCAGTCATAAAATTAGAAAATCATAGAATGGTTTGGGTTGGAAGGGACCTTATAAATCACCTGGCTCCAACCCCCTGCCATGGGCAGGGACACCTTCCACTAAACCAAGTTGCTCCAAGCCCTGGCCTTGAACACATTCAGGGATGGGGCATCCACAGCTTCTCTGGGAAACTCTCAGAGCATCTTACAAGTTTTTCTTTAATTCAGCCCATTTTCTGAGTCATTCTTCTAGTTTCATCAGAGTTTAATAGTGACTGAAACTCTGTTTCCAGTAAGTTCAGACAACCTTTTATGTATGGCAGTCTTCCAGCTCTCAAAAAAGATTTTAACTTAGTTAAGTCTTAAAGAGGCGCCTTGAAACTTGAGCAGTCATTAAAGAAGTTATTGTCCTTTTTTCTTAACGTTTACTGAGGTACCTTTTGACAGAGAACTAATTCCCCAATTAATATAAATACTTTCTGCTTGCTATCAGTGCCCAACTACAGCAGCACCTGACCTTGCTCTGTCATACACAGCATCTCAGCAGCCACAAAGCCCATGCAATGGAGTTGTGTTGTGAATATCTGCTGCTCATGGATGCACAACATTTGCAACTGCACATCTCGAGAGGAGCTTGTCATTTCAGTGTTTAAGGAATCAACCAAGCTTTACAGCAACATGAGGAAACACGAGCTGAACAAGAGAAACTAACATCTTCAACAGACTGATTTTCAGCCCTCGGTTTGTTTTTGTTTGAAGTCTTGAATGTGTTTATAGACCAAATTACTTTCAGTAAGAATAACACACATATCACTTCTTTCAGTTGAATTCAAGCAGATTTTTTTCCCTCCCTACATTAAAAAAAAAAAAAAAGGCAGCCTAATTTTTTATCATATGCCTTATGGATCTGATAACACAATCCCACATTCCTCTTGTTCCTAAATTTTCTGAAAGGTTTATTTTTTTGCAATAAAACTCATGTCTCTTCTAAAATACTCTCCTATATGCTTGGGTTTTTTTTCTCTTGTTAGTTGTGTGCATTGACCAAATGGTTTCTGGCTTTACAATCTGTCACCAGTTCTACATTTACAGCTTGCAATTAAGGGCTTCAATTAAATATTTTGCACAAAGATTCATCTTCCAATAGCCAATCCTTATTTTTCCAAAATACAACAAAAAAAAGAGTTAAAAATACTGAAAAGTAAACCAGGATTGAAGTTATAAAAATAGCCCTTAGAATTTGGATGAATATTCAGAATGTTTTATAGCCATGGATGTTATCTCTTTTGATAGTGAGGTTGCCCTTAGGTGACAGAAGGCAGAATCTTTCCTGGATTTCCATAAATGAGACTGAAAGTCTTCTTTGGCAAAGCTGGGCTGATATTCACGGCAAGCATTCTGGATATTTTTAAAATGGCATGTTTTTGATGACAGCATATGTTAGGATGGCATATATTAACAGTGCTACAAGCCATTTCTCCTGTCAGGATGGATATCATCCCCTTAATTAACAGAGAACCCTCCATGCTCTTCTCTCTTTCCCTTACAGGGGCTCTGAGTCATGCCAGGGGTTTCTCCTGGTTTCCATCACACTTCCAGGCGAGGTCAGGGTCTGCCTCATGCTCACAAGCCTTGTGGCATGAGAGGAGTAGGTCCCCACCAGCCACAAAGCCTTCCCTTTCTGCCTGTCCCACCACTCCAGAACTGATTTAACCCCCACGTTGTGTTTTGGGGCAGAGTTCCAGTAGCTGGGATCAAGATTTAAGGACGGTGCAATCTGCCGGGTGACTGGAGATGGCTGAGTGCCACCAGGAGGCCAGAGATTCCTGGGGATAACAGAGGCATACCCAGCACAACCCCGGATGTCTTACACTGCCCTGTAACCTCCTTCTCTGCTGTAGCTTGAGCAGAGCAGATGTCAACCAACCCAGGCTCCTTCCCTTCCCCTGGCCAAGGCAACAGGGCTTGGCAGCCACCCAAGGACACAAACAATGGGAGGCTGACTGTCTGCACACCATTTCCCACTCTCTTGGCATGGATTATTGTCTTCTGCTTGGCTCTTGGAAGCAGCACGGGGCTGCCTGGCATTGGTCCTGACAAGGACTGAGGAGCAGGGGAAGGCTGGGCCCTCCCTCCACTCCTCTCCTTGGCTTCTGCCCATCTCTCAGTAGTTACTGTGTGCTCCTGTTTCTTTATTAAACAGTGATTCTGCAAAGGAAAAAGCAGTTGTTTCCTGCAGACACTCATGGAAGAGGGTCTCCAGGATGGATCAGCTCTACACAGACCATTTGCAGTAGAAGGCTTCTCTGTTCAGACTTTAGGGGTCCATTTGGGATGGTCCAACAGGACTTTTTTCTGCTGTCTGCTGCTCTCTGGTGGAGATGCTGCTTCCAGGCTCACTGCCAAACTGTTGAGTGCCTTCTCTTGTGCCTCTTCACCTCCTGACCCAGAAAACCAGGGAGATGTGGCAGTCATGAGTGATGCTGGAGGATCTTTTTCCTTAAAAATAAAAAAGAAGACCCTAAGATCAACAGAGCAAAGGTTCTTCCTTCTCTACTCTAATCTCCTCATCCTCCCTCTCTGGTGCTGCTGAGCAGGCAGCAGCAGCTGGGATGCTGACAGAGGACTCAGTCATCCCACCCCAGCTGCCACTGTGTCACCTCCCAGGTGACCATGGCTCTGGCAATCCTCTCTTCTCCTGTCAGGCCTGTATATTCAGCAGGAGCCATTTAACCAGGGAAAACCTTGAATTAAACATTTCTCCAGCCTTTGTGCTGCCCTGTTGCTGTGCAGCAGCAGATGCTGGGGACATGCAGGGTGATTTCCAGTGATGCAGAGCCTGGATATATCCTGAGCTTTATTTACACCCCTACACCCACCTTCAGATAAGTCTGGCAGTTTCCTCTCCCAGGTCTCCTCCAGGCTTTGACTAAAAGTTAAGACCTCCTTGACTTTGGCTAAACTTTTCAGTCTAACCCAAGACCCAGGTATAAAAGAAACTGCCATCAACTTCTCCCTGCAAAACGGGCTTTACAGGAAGCCTTGCATTACCCAAATATTCCATTTTCCTTCTTTTCTAAAGTACTTTTTTCCTTCTGAATAGTTTCTTCCAGCTGTCATTATTCCTGTTGCTTCCACCAGATTCCTGTCCTGTTCTCCCACCTCATCCTTCGCACATGGTAACTCCTTCAGCCACAGAGCTCTGCTGTGGTGTCACCAGTCCCTGGGATTAATGATATCTCCTTCATCATCTGCCTTCTTATACAATTTGGGATGATGTTTGTCATTTTTGGACCAGCTTGATATCACTGACTCATGTTCACTTAGTGGAACAAAATAAACCTTAGATCTTTTTCTGCTGAACTGCAGCCTAAACTCACCTGTGCACTCCATCATCCCAGGGTATATTACTTTCTCGCTGTCCCAGCTGAATCTCAACCTCTTATTTTTTCAGTCCATTTCTCTGGTTTGTCATAGAAGTGTTTGGAGAAGGGTGTCCTTGACAAATCCATGGTCACTGAGATTCTTGTCCTTGGCACCTTACAGATAACTGTAAGAAGTGTATTCATATCTTTCCATCAGGATTTTTCATTAACTGAAGCTAAATTGGTGGCTCTATCATTCCCCACTTCTGCTCACATTCTTCATACTTTATAAAAATTAGGCATTTTTACTCCCTTTCCAATCTTTTGGTGCTTCCAGAGATATCCACTAATGACTGAGATGGCCATAAGTAGTTCTGCAAGTATCCATGGCTTACATTCACCAGGTTTGGAATAATCTTCCCATAGGGTTTTTTTTCTCCTTGCCTCTGTCAGTCAGCAGCTGGCTTATCACCAGGAACAGAAGGGATTATATCCCTTGTAAACATTTTATCCGCTTATCTATGGATGTCCACTATCTGTCTATCACTCCAGAGCCCTTGCCCTCCGTGGTTTTTTTGTAGTACCAAGTTCTAGAAGTCAGACTCTTCCTCACATCCAAATATCAGCATAATCAGAGCCAGACACCTCTTGCAGCAAAAGATGAGTGATATCAGTCACAAGTAGCAATAAAGGAAATTTTGACTAGATACAAGGAAAAGTTTTCACAAGGGTGGCTGAATGGAGTTTGGATGAAGCTCCAATCCTGGAAATGTTCAAGGCCAAGTTGGATGGGGCTCTGAATAACCTTGTCTAGTGGAAAACGTCCTTGCCCATGGCAGGGGAGTGGAACTAGAGGATCTTTAAGGTCCCTTCCAACCTGAACCATTGTAGGATTCTAAGACAAGAGTGGCTGAATAGAGCTGAGGGACAGAGATAGAGTGAGGAACAGAGATTCCAGTCTCTGCTCTTGATGGACCTGACAGAGACTTGACCTTTACAGCAGTCATGTCACCAGATCATTTAAGGACCAGGTCCTGGATAATCTCCTCCTTTTCTGAGGTTTCTTTCCCCTTGTAAGAGGTTTTAACCATATGTCCCTCTTGGCCAGACTGAACTGTCTTATGAGGGTGGAGATGTTCTTCAGAAAGGTTTGGGTTTTCAGAAGTTGGCTTTTCTTTAATAAAAAGGGGGTTGAGGGAGGGGGAGAAAGTGAGAGAGAAAAGAAAAGGCTGATTGAAAATTCCAGTCTGGCTGTCACGGCTGGAAAGGGACCTTAGACAACAGAGCTGCTCTCTCCTGAAGAGAAGGTTTTCAACTTTCTTGACAATAAGAGATCAAAACACAAATAAGAGGCGATTTCTAAATATCTGAATATCTTAATGGGAAATTCTCCAGCAATTGCTTGTGTAGTTTTATCTGCAGTTATACATTAATATTCCTGACTAGAGTATTTTCATGGTGCAAATGTGAAATAGTACAAGGCCTTGTCATCTAGTTTTACTATCCCACCCACCTGTTTTCTTATTTCCCTCCTTATCAGCACCATCAGGGACCTGATGAAGAACACAAGGGAGAGAGATGCCCAGGAAGGGCTGCAAAGGGAGATAATAAGATCTTTGCACTCCTGTTCTACTTGTCTGGCCTCTCACTGTCAGAGCCTCCAAGATGCTCACAGATAGCGTTGCTGCAGGTCACATTACCTTGAGATTTATTCCAGTGCTGTGGAAAAGTGAGGAGAGTGAGGGCAAAGGAGGGGAGAACTGAAAGTGTTGCTGAGAGTACTGTGATTATAACAAGAATTTCTTTTTTAATGCAAAAATCTTTAGCCTGACAAAGGCTCCATCTCTGGGAGAGGTTTTTCACCATCCAGTCCCCCACCCCTTCACATCAGAGCACTGCAAAATGTACTTGGAAGAGCAGCGAGTTCGTTTTAACCGATAGCATTCAGCGCTTTTTACTGTGCTATTCATCCATATGACAAAGCTGAGAGGGGAGCCCATACTTCTTCCTGACTTTTTATTGCTTTTCAGTCCAGTGGGAACCAGCAGACATGAAAAAAAAAGTGGTTTAACCACAAAATATGTTTAAGCTCTTTTCTTTTTTTTTCTTCTTTTCTTTTTTTTGTGGGGGCATGTCAGGGGAAAGGAGGAGGGGGAAGGAATAGCAGCTGCAAAACAGCCACGAACTAACAGTTATGAAATTAAACCAAAACCCTACCAAAGTCCTAGTGCTTGTGAGCCTGATCCTACACATAAAGGGTGAGGTTTGAACATGGGGATCAGTGACAGCCTTCAAATGCTAGAACCACCAGGTTGTTATATAATCCTAGAAGGGTTTGATTGGAAAGGGCATTAAAGATAATCTTGTTCCATCCCCACTGCCATAGGCAGGGACACCTTCCACTATCCCAGGTTGCTCCAAGCCTCATCCAACCTGGCCTTGGACACTTTTAGGGATGGGACATCCACAGCCTCTCTGGGCAACCTGTGCCAGGGCCTCACCATCCTCTCAGGGAAGAATTTCTTCCCAATATCTCATCTAAACCTACTCTTTTCCAGTTCCAAGCCCTTCCCCCTTGTCTTGTCATTAGAGTTCCTGGTGAAATTCTGCTCAATGTGACTTTTTATCTCAAGTCTAAGAAGTGATTTTTTAACATATATTTAAACTTTTAATTTTTCTAAATTAGAAAAGGAAAAGAACCCTCTGCTCAGCAGAAGTGTTGCTCATGCATATCACAGCAGAAAGGAAAAGTGGAAGACATAAAACAGTATTTACATGAATCCCAGATGTTTCCTTTTTTTTGGTTGATTTGAAACTAAACCTACAGATTGACCCGAAACAAAAGCATTTCATTAAGTCTTTGAAAAAAAAACTTTACATTTTATCAAATAATAAAAAAAAATCGCTTTTGATTTGGGAAATAGTTTTGTGAAGAACAAGGAGGTTTTCAGCAGTTCCCAATCAGAACAACATCAAAAGTTCTGCCTGGTTGCAGAGTGTCCTCTGTACCCTCCCCAGACACCACCCCCAACCCTCAGCTTTCATGGTGAGCACAGATCATTGAAATCTGCCCCTTCAAGAGATCAACAGAGACTTTTTCACAAAACATGCCTGCTCCAGGCTCCAAACAACACAACTCCTGCCAGCTCCACTCTCTGCTCCAGAGCCTTTTAAGAGTTTCCTTTTCTTATAACCTCTCCTGAGAAAGTGATTCTCTCCAGCTGAGCCCAGTCTGGCTTCAATGGAGTTTGTTCAAGACAAACATATTCATTCCTTCCCCTCCAAGAACCTGGACAGGGTGTCCTGGAGGGCAGGGCAGGGTTTGCCAATGTGCTGCAGGCAGTGCATTTGCCTTGACTCTGAAGTAATTTTGAATAATTGAGAGGCCTCATTTGGGGAAAAATGGGTTATTTCTGCAAGATTTTAAAGGCAAGTTGTGCCTTAGACAGGAGAGTTGGGAGAACTCATTCAAGGTCTGCAGCTGAGAGGGAATTATTGATTTGCTTATTTTTTACATGATGATGTAAACCATTTTTAAAATGCTGATCAAAAGCTTTTGTTTCTTGTTAAAGCACTGCCATGGTTGTGGAGAGGGGTCTGTGGTCAGTGCCAGGCATGGATAGGACTGTTCTATTTTTCATTCCAGAACTGCATCAATCCAATTACAGATATTACTCTTGATGCATGTGTGGAGAGGAAGTGACATTGAGTGACTGGGCCTTTTGCTGACATCTACAAGCCTTGTCCTCTGTCCAACAGGCCAATTTGGATGGAAAGTGTCCCTGCCCATGGCAGTGAGGTTGGAACTAGATGATTTTTAAGGTCCCTTTCAACCCAACCTATTCCATGATTCTGTGATCCTGTGACTGCTGAAAGCCTGGCTCAGTACCTGTGAGATCATCCTGGGGTACTTTTCTTCATGGGAAAATACATAAAAATCCCAACCCTCCCTTCCCCAGGTTGGAGAGCAAGAGTAAATGAAGAGTAAATTGTTCAGAGATTATCTATTTTGGCTCAGAAATCTGCTCAGAAACTTTCTTCCTAATGTCTTTTCCCTGATGCAGGCAGTGCTCTTCCAGCCTGTGTCCTAATGACCGGCATTAGTTTGCATTAGATGGATTTGCAATGATTTCTTTTTGCCTGGCTGCTTAGCCTGCAAGCAATTCAAATGAAGTTCTGCTCCCTGTGCCCCATCTGGCAATGGCAGCTCCCCTGTTTATGTTTGCTGCCTTCTCAGCTGTTCTCCCTCTCCCACATCCCACAGTGGTTCGATCCATCTGAATTTTGGAGGCCCTCGGTGCTCGCAGACACCTGCCAGGGCTCACTGCATCCCAGCCTCAGTCATTTCAAACAACTGGCTCTTGGATGCAAGGTGAGGATTCATAGGAGAGGGCTGGGGAGAAGGAGATTGGTATTAAAGTGCTGCTTTGCAGAAGCAGCACAAAGAAGAGGTGCTGTGGTTCACTGTTGATGTGCAACATCACTATAGAACCACAGAATTGTGGAATCATTTAGGTTGGAAAAGCCCTCTAAGACAATAAAGTCCAAGCATTCCCCAGCACTGCCAAGGTGACCACTAAACCATGTCCCCAAGTGCCACATACACACATCTTTTAAATCTCTCCATGGGTGGTGACTTCACCACTGCCCTGGGCAGCCCGTGCCAGTGCTTGACAACACTCTTGGTGAAAAAATGCTTCCTGGAATCCAATCGAAACCTTGTCTGGCACAATTTGAGGTCATTCTATCTTCTATCGCTTGTTACCGGGGAGAAGAAACCAACCCCTCTACAATCTCCTGTCAGGCAAGTTGTAGAGAGATGGGCTGGGTGGCCCTTGGGGATAACAAGGTGAGACCAGAGAGGTGTCCCTGAGATAGGACCTGAAGCCCAAACCTTGATAGTCACCCTCACTGTCTCCTCTGGCACCTCATCAATGTTATCACCTGAATTAAATAAGGAAAGGGAAGCTGGAGGTTTTGGGGAATGTGGCAGGTTATGGTGAGGTCCAGCCACTCTCCTGATCATCATAAGGTCACGGTGCCTTCACAGGGTGATGGGAGGTGAACCTTTTCTTTAGCTTTCTAGAGACATCAAAATATGAGAAATAAGGTGAATCAGAACCTCCTTCCTCTCTTTCTGGCCTCAGCTCCCACTTGGGGGCGAAACTGTTGGGGGGAAGGAATCGTTTTGGGATGCCAAAACCAGAGAGACTGTAACATATTTACCCAGTGGCTAACTCACATCTTACGACTCTAATTTAGGAACTCTATCCTGAATACGTGTGCTAATAAGAGAAAACTTCGGGGTTCATCTTGACATCCAACAAAGTATCCTGTCAACACAAGGATGTGAAAACTTTTCACATAATGCATATTTCAAACCAATCTTCTGGCAGCAGAGAAAGGCCGGAAGGTCTGGGAGAGAAATGGCGTCAGGTTTGTGTCCTTCTCAATGCTTCTTTGAAAACATTTGGTTTCTGCACCCTTGAGGTGACACTTGGCTGCTGTCAGAGAGGTGTGATGGCTGAGGACAGCATGGATGGCTGTGAAGAGGTGTCACATCAGAGCAGCAGTGATACTTCTCTCTTCCCATTCCCCCTCCTCATCCTTGGCACTCGGCTAATGGCACCACCAGGTACTGAGCAACAGAGAATTCAGCCTCTTGTTTTTTCAGTGAAAATGAATAAAAAGTGCCTGCTGGGTCACATAAAACTGTCAAAAGAACAGCTGGGGCTTCCTGTGAGAGGGATAATAGTTAGGAAACCTGAAATTCTGAGAAAAAGGGATTATGAATCATCAGTAATATTTACACTGCAAGTCCCTATTCCCTATATTTCTACTTGATTCTTTTTCAATTCCAGGGCAATTATTTCCAGGAGCAAAGAAGACCCCTGAGTGCATCCCCATGGCAGGTAAATAAACCAAGCCCAAAGTGTCTGACAGAGAGTTTACGGACACTTTGTACCCCTGGCCATGCCACCTCCTCTAAATAAGGAGGATGAGAACAACCAGGGTGTCTCTTTGGGGGTGGGCAGAGTGTGCCCCCATGTCGTGCACTGAAGGTGCTCATGGCTTAGCAAGACGTCCAACATCAAATCATGTGGATGTGGGAAGATGGCAGAACATCTGGGCACCTGTGCTGAAGCAGTGCAGGCTTAAATTATATTTAAGCTTTATATTCTGGAGCTGTAAGGCCTCAGGTGGTGCACAGACCTACCAGGACTGTCACATCAGGGTTAAAGGCTGGCTGAGCACTTGCTGCAGCCTAAAGCAAATCACTCCCTTTTAGGATGCTCATTAGCCCTTCTCCCTTGGAGAGATCCAGAGACAGAGATGGGTAACTGCCAAGGGAGAGCAGCAGGTCCCTGGATGAGAGGGGACTGTGACATGGGAAAGGGAATATGCAAAGAGGGGAGGAAAAGCAAACGGTAGTTTGTGCTGGGCAGGTGCCAATTGAAAATGTAAGAGCAGATCAAACACAGGCGGGTTAATGAGAGTACCATTCCCTGGCCTCCCAATGTAGGGAGAGCAGGGACGGGCTGGACGGCAGGCACTGAATGATATACTGTAATTAGCTGGCAAACAGAATATGATATTTAGTGTAATTGCTCGGAATAATGTCTCGCAGCCCTGATACAGGCATTACGCACTGAGCGCTACATCCCAGCTGCCACAGCAACTTTGCTTCCCTTTGTTTCCCCTTGCCTGTCATTTCTAATCACATCGTTCCCAAATTTGATTGCATCATCTCCGAGTGTTAGTTGCCAGGGTAACACCACAAAGTCATTATAGGCATGAGATGAATACCTTACCCCCTTTGGGGACTGGTTATTTGACCATCCCATTGTGACCCCCAACTTAGATTCCTTTGTCTGTCCCTTTTAAACCAGATGTAAAAACAGCTGAGAGGCTCATCTCTGATTTCTGTGGAAGCAGGAAACTGTACAGGGAACTGTCACTCAAACATTAGACAAAAAGACCTGAACAAATGGAGCAACTCAACAGTAGAAGTGGGGCCACCAGTCAAACCACACTGCTTTTCAAAGCACAGTGCTGGAGTGATGATGGTTGCACAAACCACCTATCCCAGATCTCACCATGGCTGTTCTCTTCCCTGGTGTGTCTGTGAGATTTGTGCAGGCAAAGGGAATTGTGTGCATTTGGGCAGGGGATGGAGTATATGGCCTATCATAGCTCTTCTGGAAAGAGAAATAGTACTGAAGATTCAAGGCCAGGTTGGACAGGGCTCTGAGCAACCTGGTCTAGTTGAAGACGTCCCTGCACATGGCAGAGGGGTTGGACTAGATGGGCTTTAAAGGTCCCTTCCAACCCAAACCATTCTGTCGTTCTGTGATTCTGTGTCATGGAAGAGGCTTCAACAGGGGCCACCAGAGCGTGCAGCCGGTGCTGGCACATCCTGTGTGTGCTGGGCTGCAGAGCCACCTCCAGCTCCATCTGTCCCCTCTTCTTTGCCATTGATCCCTGAGCAAGGAATATTCAATTGGATATATACATCAGTGCAAGAAACACTAAAAGTTTGTTCTGAGTGTGTAGGGGAGCCTCTGGGCAGCACAAACCGTGGGTGGGATGTCTGCAGGGGCCAAAGGGATAGAGTTGGTCTGGTCCCTCCTACATCCTGAATGTGGCAGAGTTTGTCATTACCCCCTGTCCCAACATTTCAAATACTTTCTCTTCCAGCAGAGGTTGAAGCCTCATCAGCACTCACAGCACAGCAGCATGCTGCTCTCCATCCCCAGCCCTCGGGTTCTCCAGCACCATCCTTGCAGCAGACCCAGCTTTTCTCTTTTCCACCCCAGCACCTCCCTGAATCTGCCAAGCCAGGATGGGTGTGCTCCCAGCCCCCAACAGTGCAAGACAGAGAGATGAAAGATATTGTTTTTCAGGTGGAATAGCTTCCAAAACGGTACATTTGCAGTCAAAGTGCTGTTTGGAATGCATATGAACCACTGCCTGCAGCAATGAGAAACAAAGCCATTAAAGTTTAGATAGCAATGTTTTTATTTTTTAACCAAATGAGTTAGTCTCCCCTATGGCTCTGAGCAGGAGAGGGAGAGAAAGCTGGTCGGGGAGAGTTCAAAAAGCCTTAACCCCACCAGGACCCTGCTGTAAGAAGGTTCAAGCAGCCTACTCCATTTAATTGTGCTTAGAAAAGGTATTCAAACAGAAGTTGCTGTTTTGAGGGTGCCTTGGCAGGGTGGAAATTTAGTTTCCCTGGATTACAGTTTCAAAAAAAAGATAGTTTCAGGACACTTACTACATATTTCCCCTCCCCACACCCAGAAGGCCTCATGTTGCCTTTCCTCCTCCTGCATCCCTTCCTGTGGGAGGTGAGGACCAAGCTGTTTCCCAGTCTGGAAGGTGGGCTTGGGATTCTGCAGGCTTTCCTTACAGCTTCCCTGTTAATAAAAACAGGCTGAGGAAAGAGGACAACCCAAGGAAGCAGCCTGATGTGGTGTTGAGTGGAGGTGGTGATGTGTGTATGAGGTGGGTGCACTTCCTTCCAGCTTCAGCTCCTTGCCGAGCACATCCAGCGCCCAGGCATGAACTGCATTTCAACAAGACACTCCCTGCTTCTGCACCATGGCCCTGGCTACTCCTCTAGCAGTTTCTCTCTCCATCCCAGCCTGTTTCCAAGGTTCCTATCCCTGCAGCATCTATAAGAAGATGTATCCAGCTGTTAAGAGATGCCTGTGCTCTTGCTGACATCCTCTGCTGCCTCTCAGAGAGCACAGGAGGCTCAGCCCTGCAGCCCCAGACACCTCAGCACATGCTTAATTTAAAGCTCAGGTCCTTGTGCTGAATCAGACAGTGAGTGCTCGGCCACTTTCAGGAAAAATCCCTCAAATCCATGGAAAATTACAAAATTATGTCCCTGCCACTATTTATTGTTTTTTTTTTCATGCCATATGAAAATTTATGTAAATACACAAATGAGAAACAGGCCCTAGAGCTCTGGTGAGTTCGCCAATGTGCCACCAGTGCTCCAAACATGTGCCATTGTTGATGCTTTAGGAGAAAGGAAGGAGAGAAATGTATTCTGGTTCCAAGAGTTGTCCAGAAGAGTTGCTTCTTTTTTTTATTTTTTTTTTTCCAGCACAATGCCTGCTGCTCTCAGGAAAAACCATCCCAACCTCCCCAGCTGCTCCAGTGAGCACTGGTTTTCAGCCCCACCCTGATCAGGCTTAGAAAACCAGGATGATCAGTACCCTCAGCAGGATGAGGTTTGGTTGTTATTATTATTTCTTGGCAGAGCTTTGGGAAGAAAGCTGGGATCTGCAGAAGAAAGGGAGAAGTCTGAATAAAGTCTTCCTGGGGAAAAAAAAAAAAAAAGCTGCTCCTGTGAATTAAAGCTGAAAAAAACCCCTCTCAGCTGTGCAATTTCCCTGCTTGTTATTAATTACTGCAAGTTCAAACATTTTTTTGGCATAAACATTACCATTTGTGCTTTGAACATGTATAATGCTTAATATGTGCTAGGTGCTGTTACTATTTCAAAAGATTTATGTCTGCAGTAAATTATGATGTGGATAATTGCATTCTGTCTACCCAAATCCATCCTTCAGCTTCACTGGAGTGTGGGATCCACCTTTGCTCCCTGGCCTGTGCCACTCTGTGGTGCAACAGTGTGTGATTAAACATCTGCTCCCTGTTCCCTGCAGGAGCAGGGATGCATTTCTGTGGACGTGTCAGGGTTGGTGAGGTGATGCCATTCAACAGAGGTCTTCTCACAGCAGGAAAAGACAAGAGTGTTGATGGAATAGATGGAAAAAGATTTGCTTTTCCATAGTGCTCACTGCTTTGGAAGTTCAGTACAGTTTAAGGTTGGGCTAGGCAAGATTTTCAATACAAGATCTGAAATTTGTGCCATATCAAGTTCTGGGGCTCGTTTGTTTGGTAGACACAGGGCCCTGAACCCTTAAACACTTTAAGCTGGGCCTGTAAGGTCACTTTTCACTTGCTTTAGGCTTCTCTCTGCAGTGGGCAATGACTCTGACAGAGACAAAGCATTGAATGCCCACAGCTATGTCTGAAGAGTCCCCTGAAGTGCCTGCAAAACTTGTGCATTTGGTGTAAAAACAGACAGAAAAGCTTCCATCAAGATTTTCTTCCCCGAGGTTATTTCACTCATGGTATGAGTGGAAACAGCAAGTTCCCACTTCAGTCAACAGCTCTTTGGAGGGGTCTAATATTCAGCAAATACTGAGGCACCTTCAGCTTCTCCAAGGTTTCAGCAGAAACAGCAGGTATTGCTCAGCACTGTGCTGAGATCCCCGAGCTTTCCTACACAGGGAGGTGAAAGGAAAGGGCACAGTGATGTGTTTGTCCTTTAACTCTGAGTAGGTTGGGAGAAGGAGCAGGTAAGTAGAATTTGAATTTCTTATTTTTATTTTACCACAGTCACTTGGGCCCAGAGCTGGAGCTGTAAGAGGAGAGACATGATTCTACTGATAAAAGCAAGAGAATCAGCCTTCAAGGGGGTCTCCAGTGGGACAGGGCTAACATGAATCATCAGTCAAGGTGGTGACTAGGGATATTAACGTACTTTTGACTAACATTTGCCAGCATGAATGCAAAGTAGAATGAATCTGATAAATCCAGGAGTCATCCAGCCTCCTGTGCCCCGAGGTGTTGTTGGTAGGTATAACTCAGGAGCTCTGCTGGTGTGTATTTCTTGTTCATACTCAGAGTATGTGCAAACCAGGATGTCCTGTACACAGCTGGCTCTACAGGCAGGGCTTTTTTTGCAGAGCTAATTGCTTCACAACAACAGAAATTTTTGGGGGTTCCATCATTTTACAGCTTGATGTGACTCACAGCTGGGCTGTTGATACAGGGGTTCAGTGGCCACACTGTCCAGGCAGCTGGACAGCACAGATGTGAAAGAGGTGATGTGCAGAACTCGCTGACTGGTGCTGTGAAGGTGATCTGTGCATTTGGACTTCTGTTGTTGCTACTCCAAGTGAATGACCAGACAGAAGAAAGTCCTCAAATTCACCTCACATCAAGAAAAGAAGACACATCTTACCATTCCCAAATATGTGGTGCAGGTTGCCCAGAGAAGTTGTGGATACCCCATCCCTGGAACTGTTTAAGGACAAGTGGAGCTCTAACAAACGTGGTCTAGTGGAAGGCATATCCATGGCAGGGGGAATGAGATGATCTTGAAGGTCCCTTCCAACCCAAACCATTCTAGGGTCCTATAGTAGCTCTAGCATGAGCCTGTTTTGGGGTGCAGATTTTCTGGCACACCACTGTATTGGAGGATGCTGTTGAAAAGCTATGGAACCAGGAACAACCAAAATAAATGTGGGTAACAGAACCACTCAGAAGCTTCCTTTGCTGTGAGCTGGCTTGTTAATCCTTGGACTAACTGTTTTTCCTGGTAAGTTCAGCAGTTTTTCAGGGTAGGAAACGTGACCTCACTATACTCACGGAAATTTGCTATTTTATATGTTACTGCCAGCATGGATCTTAATCAACCAGAAAAACTCAAAATGACAAACAAACAAGAGACAGCTTTGCTATCTGAGGTTCATTAGCTCCCAGCGACCTTTCAAATCTGCAAGAAACCAAAGAGAAATGTTCAGAAAACAGGAGGGCTTTCAAATCATTTTGCCAGTAATTTCCACCTATTCCCCAGTTCCTTCTCAATAATGAATGGCATTTCTTGATTGTTTTTCCAAGATTTGCTTTTATCTGAGCAAATGTGGACTGGAACTTTGACCCACAACATACAGAGGATGGGAGATAGCGTCTCCCTGGAGGAATGGCACACACGTTGTGTCTTGCAAGGTTATTTGAAGCAGACTTTCACAGGCATTGTTATCCTCATCTGGGAGGCTGGAAATGCGAGCAAAGGGCAGTTTATTTCATGCTTGGCACAAGCACACACCAGGGAGCCATCAGCACTGTGTGCTGCAAGGTTAGATGTGGGTTCATGAGGAGGAGCTAAAAGCCAGCATGGACCTGGGCTCTGGGATCCATTCAGTGCTTGGAAAGGAAAATAAAGAGTTGAATGGGGATGACACATTCTTTGGGGTGCAAACATGTTGTCTCTGGGCTATGAAAACCAGTGAGCACAAAGCAGAGCCTGAGATCATTGTTTCATGGATATAGACTGGCCAGTTTCAGGTTGCTTTTCCATGGGAGGCTCTCAGGGCCATCTTCTCAGCTGGGGTAAATAGACCTCACTTTTGGTCTGCCTGAGTTTACGTTTCTGCACCTTTACTGGGAGTTTTCCTTCCTGGGGGACTTTGAACTGCTGGGCTTCCTTGCCTAACTGGAGCAGAGGTAGCTGATGGATCCCTTCACAGAATCCTAGAATCATAGAATGACCTGGGTTGGAAGGGAGCTTAAGATCTTCTCATTCCACCCCACTGCCATGGGAAAGGACACCTTCCACTATCCCAGGTTGCTCCAAGTTCCATCCAACGTGGCCTTGGACACTTGCCAAGTAGAATGACAAGGAGTAGACGATCATTGCTGGAGTGGAAAGAAGACTGTTTTAACTATAATTGAGACCACTTCAGGCCATCTTGTATCTTCTCAGAAAGTGCTGCTCAGCTGGGACCTGCAGATTGTAGATGGAGAACAGAGAAAAGCAGACAAAGCATCAGCAAGAGATGAAATTTTCAGAGTAGGCAGAATAAAGGAGCCCTGAGGGCATCTCTGGAAGATGTTTTCTGTGTTTTACTGAGTTGTTTTGATGGGAAAAAAGGATTTTTCAAAGAAGAGATGTAAGATGTCACACATGTATTTACAAGACTGTAGTCCACCCTGACAACCTCTATGAACTCGCTCCGCTGAAGAAAGAAGTTGAAGAACTTCTGGAAAGAGAGAGGAACTAAGAAATGAAAACATAAGCTAAAGGATGGAAACTCCCTTTCCTCCTGCCAAAAGAGAGCTGGTGGTGGGACCTGTCCTTTCCCTGACATCATTGGGAGATACTGGGACCCAGGACTGGAACCCAGTTTCATCCACTGGCTGTGTGGGGGAAGAGGAGCCCAGGGCTGAAGACTGATGAAGCTGGAGAAGGTCTACGTCATGCAGGAGCAGCTGGGAAGGATAATTTGCCATCTGTGCTAAGTGGTTTCACCCCAGTGCTGTCGGTCACACCAGAATGCGGAATCGCAGAGAGACCTCATATTTATTTTGGGGAGGGGAAGGAGAGCAGGGCGAGAAACCATCTGTGGAAGGGAATCAGGACAGTATATGGCCCTGAAGAGTCACATCCAGAGGGGGCTGATGGCATTTATCCGGCACCTGTGAGACTGTGCAACAGGGATGCTGAGAGCAGCTGTGGAAAGCACATGGCTCAGGGACAGCTGATGTTACAAGCTGATGTTGTCAGAGATTCAGAAAGGAGGAGGGGGTTCTGATTGTGTTTTGCTTCTACAGTCAGAGCATCAGGGTTCTCAGCGTGGGGCTCTTCCACCCCGCCTGCCCTGCTGCTATGTGGATTGGGATACTGCTGTGGAAAGCAGGAGGAGGTGCTGGGTCTGGGAAAAGAGGGCAAAGGTTTGCTGAAAGGTGTGTAGGATCTGGAAATGAAAAGGGATACACTTTAAAGTCACCTGTAAACTCATATGGGAAGCTCTAATGGTCTTTAATTTCCGGGCCCACCATTCAGTGCCTCTTTTCATTATCCTCCTAGTCTGGAAGATGAGTGAGCAAAGGATCTTCTGAGCAGAGGTTAATGCACTGCAGCACTGGGGGCAGCATTCTTGACAGGATAAGCCACCTTTTTCTCCCACATTTCTGACAGCACTGCAGCCCTGTAAGAAACCAAAAGGAAAAACTAAGAAGTGTTGATAGGCTTCTCTTCTGCTGGACCGTTAATTCAAATCTGGCTGTAGGCCATTAGTGTTTTCACACTATTACCTTCTAATGGCTTCTTGCTCTTGGCTCAGCTCTTCCTTGGTAAGTCACAGCTGTGTGCATTGTTAGCTATAGGCTCCCAGTTAACCTCTTGCTGGGAATCTCAGTCAAGATTATGACTTGTGTCCGTGTTATGAAAATAGCCCGTGTGTAGCAGCTGCTGTCAAATCTTGCTCCTTCCAGCACTCCCTCAACAGGTGTGATGAGCTGTTTTCCTGCCTCCTTGGGTGGATCAGCTGTTCCAACAGAAGGTGCACTTGTAATCCATCCCCTCTCGCTGTGCTGTCTGGGTCACAAGGAGCTGCTGCTGAACCTGTGGCAGATTTTGCTAAGGGAGCCGCATCTTTTAGCTCAGGTGCTGGAGACTTGCAATATTGTTTGACATTGGTGTTCCATCCAGAGCTGCAGTTTTGTCCCTGGATTTTGTCTCCAAGCCCATATTCTCCTGTCAGATACAGGAGTGCTGCTGGAAGTTGACATGACAAAGCTGCTTTAGATTAGATGCAAAGTTTGACTCCTTTCCTTGGTGCAGGAGTAGAAGACTTCACGCTCCACAATCCTTGATTTTTCCATCCTCATCCATCAAGACTGGATTACTTTTTTCCCAAAGTTTATACTCCAGGAAAAATGCAGAAAAATCACATGGCCTCTTACACCAGTAATCAAACTGGGTTATCCCTTTGGCCTTAGGATTTGTATTTCCATGAGAAAATCACATGAAAAGGCTGCATAGGGCAATATGGCCTAACCACTTCCAGGATCAGATTCCTGAGAATGGATAAACATCAGTGTTTACACATCATACAGTGGGATTCAGGCAGAGCTGAAGGACAGGTGGATTATGAATCAGCCCTGCTGTCTCTTTTCTATGCTCATTCTGAGGGTTACACAGGAGACTTCAATGTGCAGGTCCAGCTGACTGATGTGAAATTAATTTAAAATTCAAAAACTAAATTGAAAAAAAAAAAAAAAGGCCTCTAAGAGTTCCATGGAAAATCAATTATCCAGCACATGAAGGTGACGATGAGAACACTGTTCCACAAAAAGAGCAAAATTCCTGCAATTTCCCTTCCATCTCTTATGATGTTTTTAAGAGATGGATGACTTTCTTTCTCTAGTTTTAGATATGCTTATTGGGGCTGGAGGGTGGAGAGACCAAGACAGAAAAGACTGTTCCAAAAATGTAATTAAGGTGATATTACTATGAGAATTACATATTACATTTTGTTTAGAGCTATTATTGGCTGGAATGGCTCTGAAATTGAATTGTGCTGCAGATTCCTAGCTGATTTTACCCACACTCACTCACAGTCAGGGATTGCATTAGATCTAGGGAAGAGGAAAGCGTGGATGGAGGAGGGGATCCAGCTGGGAAGGAGGGCTCTGTAAGTAATTTCTTCCTGTGCAAAAGCTTTCACCAGACAAAGAACCACATTAAAAATTACTCTTCACCCCATTGAGCCAAACTGACTCCCATGAGTTCACCATGAGCTGGTATTCAGCTCTGGGAACAGCAAGGATGTCTTGCTGCCTTTAATCAGATCTCCTCTGCCAAAATGGCCATTTGTGGTAGAAGGGTTCCAGGGATATTTGCTCACCACACAGTGGCTGAGGAAGGGAGAAGTGCTGTACAGCCATTAAAAGCTCTGCCTTTCCCCTGCTTTCAGTCAAGGCTGCTCTGAGATGGGTTTGAACTTGTGACCTTGGAGCAAACAGCTCATCAGTCCCATCTCTCCTCATTCTCAACCCTGATGTTTTCTGAAGCCACAGTGATGGGGCAAAGGGTAACAACATCCCCATTGAGGGGGTGCAGTGAGAGGGGATGTGGAGACACATTCACTGCATGGGCAGCAGGACAGAAAAGCCAGGTTTTCTGTAGTTCTCTCATTTGTGGCATGTCTGATGTCTAATAATGCTCCTATTTCTTTCCTCCACTTGGCCACCTATTTCTTAGGCAACCTGTAGGAACATGATAGCTCTGCATTACCTGCTCTTAAATTGGTTGAAACTGGTATGCAGGTTCAGAAATTATAAAGGAGAGAGAAATGAAAAAGAGAAACACCCCATCAGCACAGCCACAGTAATTCAGAAAATGAAATAATTATGAGGTGCTTCTGTGCACAAGAGAGATCCACAGCTGAGGGGTGGGGAAAGGCAGGTAAGAAGACAAAGAGCTGTTGTGTGTTAACATTCCTGTCCTTGTTCTGCGATTCTTTGTTCCAGCAGTCAGGTTTTTGTGTCTTTGTTCCCTTTTACACCAAGACATGACCCCTTTGCAAGATGACCCCTCAGGTGCCCTGCTTTGGTCTCAAGATGGGCTGTTTTGGTGCACAGTGGTGACGAAGATGCTGCTCACAGAGGGGAGTTTACTGGGTGATCTGACGTGGTTTTGGCAGATGTGTCATGGGAGGGCTGTGCCAAGAAGTTTTGGAGGTTTTGGAAGAGCTGCTGTCCGCAAAGAGGGAGAGGGAAACTATTTCTTGCCTCCTCTTTCCTTAAACCATCTCCCATCTGAATAAAGTGGGCGAATTAGAAGGGGATTATCTACCAGCAGGAGAGGTGTAATTCATTTCTGCCACTGTCCGCGTGGCAGATTCGATTTTAATTTCAGATAATGTCAAAGGCAGATTAAAGCCCTATCGTGTAGGTAGGAAAAGAGACCCATCCTTCCCCCTCATCTCACCAAGCTGCCAGGACAGTGATGCCTCCCCTCCCTCCTCTCCCCTTGAACATACTGGGGTCATGGCACACCACAGAGGCTCCTGCATGGGAGCCTGGACTCTCTTCCCCATCTCTTCCCAGATCCTGTCCCTGGACACCAGAGCTCCCCTACCCTGCAAGCATGATGGATGATTTATCTAGGGATAAGGAAAAGGACCTGGGATGAATGGATGGACACTTGATGTACATTCATGGACAATTGGGAAATAGGTTCCAGTGCAGAAGAGTGTGTGAAAAGAAGGGAGAGGTGAGGAATGACTGGGTCAACCACTAAAGAAGAAGGTGGAAATAGGTATTGTTCCCCATTGTGCCTCGTTGCCCCCTAGTGCCCTTCCTGGGATGCTTCCAGTAAGAAAGGATTATTGGTTGGGGAGGTTTATTCCTGGCCCTGCCAGAAACATACAGAAATTAGAAACACTTTAAATGGTATCATCAAATGGAAAAGACCCTTAAATTAGACACCTGTCTCTGTATTTGGCAGCCAATAAGAAGCAGTGTGCACAAAGGGTGTTTTAGATGTCATTGATTTGGTGGTTTAATGTTATTCCTCCCTCAGATTCTCCCTTGTTGGGTCCAAGTCAGCTCTGCTGAGCTCCAGGGCCTGCTCCAACTCCTGCTCCTGCTACCTGTGGCTCTCTGGGTTTACAGGTTGATGGTTTGGGACCAGCAGAAATAGAGCCTTTTGACTGGAGTAAGGATGTTTTTAACTTCTTTGAGACCTTTGGGTGGAAGGAGTGGAAGTGCCTGGTCATATCTTCTTCCCTGAGTAAACACAGACACGTGTAATTCCTGCTTCTGCTCATACAACATTTAAAGCCAAGTGATTCTGACAAACAAGAGGGAATGTGGACTCTATTAAAAATAAAAATAAAATCTCTTGAGATCTTGTCAGGCACTGATAACTCCTTCTGGATTTTACAAGTGTATTCTTCTATTTTTCAGCTATCACAGGTGGCAGTGAAGAAATACTGCTCTGATATTGATACAATAATCCTGCCATAGAGCTGAGTGTGTGCACGTAGAGGGGCAATTTTGATGTTTATCATGAAAATTATCGTGCCAGTGGACTATTTTCATTATTGAATCAGGGACAGAGTCAATCCAAGCCACCAGCTGAGTCTTCTCATTGAAAAAAACAATATTGGAAATATGATTAAAAATAATAAATATAAAGGAATGTTCCTAATGCTCAACATATCTCTTCATCCCTTAGTTTGCTCTCTCTGTCCTTCCCCAGCTGAAACTCAGCTCTGCTCAGCACCTGTTCCCAGCTATTCCACAGCCCCAGCCTGGAGCAGGATGCTGTCCCAGGGGCAGGTGGCTGGGCTTGTGCTCCTGGCTTTGATCCCTCATCAGGCAGTAATCTCTGCATTTCCATATAGAGTACAGGGATTACTGTTCCTGCCTCCTTGGAGATGTGGAGTGGCAGAGAGCTCAGCCTGTATCATAACTTCATCACCTAGTTTTTACCAAATTCATGTTTTTAAAAAATGTAAATAATTTGTATTTTGGTGCATTTTGCCATGTCTGCAGTGAGTTGTTAACACAAAGGGCCACTTTGATTTTCCAATATGCACTATTTCACACTGGACAACATTCAGGGAGCAACTCCCATGTCCTGCATAGTATGGAGAGTCATAAAGCAAAGAGGAACGAGATGAATAAGGTCAAATTTTGTTCATCTGATACTACAAGATTTGCATATCTCACTGCAGGATCCCAAAGAAACATGGAATACAGCTCAACTTCATAGAATACGCTGAGTTGGAAGAGACCCATGAGGATCATCAAGCTCAACTTTTTCCTACATTCATCATGTTCTGCCCACGAGTACCAGCAAAATCATGTTCTTCTGCCCAAATCTGTCTTCCCTGGCAGCAGCATTTCCCAGAGCAATGGGAGAGGGGGTGTTGTTTCAGAAGCATGGAGATCCAGCCTGCATCCAGGATGGAGGAGGGGGACTGGTGGATTGTTCCCGCAGAAGGTAAGTTCTATGCCTCATAGTGATGCATAAATCCAAGGTTTTGGGGACTATTAGGTGTTGGAAAGACCTAAAACCTTGGAAACAGCTGGTGGTGGCTGTTTGGATACTTTTCTTTGCTGGATCCTGCTTCTCACATTTCCACATTTCCAGGGATGAGTGGGTTCAGGCTGCTCCTAAATCTTTATGTGGACTTTGGCATCAGGTGTGAAAATTCAGGCAGAGCCCTGGCACAGGTTTTTTCCATCTCCTGACACAACCAGACTTCATAACACATGCAGTAAGTGAATGGACATCACACACACCCAGTGCCACTGGAGTTCCTTTTGGGGCACATCCCTGCAAACTGGGGCCTGTGAGATGGCACTGCTGGGTGTCCCAGAAATGCCCAGCAATGACTCAGTCACTGCAGGTTCAATGTCTGGGATGCACAGCTCAGCCGAGGAGAAGAGCCTGATGTTAACTGAGTTACTCCAGGGATGAGCAAAAACCTGCCGTGAGCCAATACCACAGATCTGATTTGTGTTTGAAAAAATCCCTTGTGTGCCATAAATCTGGCAGCTGTCAGGGAGACAAAACAAAACTAAATAACCCCCTTGCTCTGATTGAAACACAGGCTTGCTTCTCAAACAAAACCGTTGTGTCTCACAAACACGGGTTGGGGGGAAACTGAGGTACAACCAAGCCCCAGCCTCCACCCCTGCCCTCCAGGATCATTATCTGGCACGGCTGTGAGAGCAGAGATACACAGAGGAGCACTGGGAAATGTTCCTATTGATCGGAAATGAATAATTATCACCCACTCTGTGTTCCAGAGCCTCGCGGTGAGCGGAAGAGCGGAAGCACTAAGCGGGATTAATAACTACTTTTCATTACTTTTAATGCAAACTATTGATTTTAAAGTGTTGTAGGGTATGACAGTTTATTACAATAAGACAATAAAACAGACTATATGAAATAATTGAGAATAATCTCTTCCCTTTTCCTGCACGACGCAAGGACATTATGTTCTGTGCATGTGGAGACATTTATGGCAAACTCTATCCAGCAATGGCAGCTTAAGCACTCTATAAAACAGCACTTTGGAGCTGGAGTATTATAAATAATAGGCAATAAAACTGGTAAATGGGGCTTTAATTTGATTCCATTATGTCACCGAATGACAGGAAGGAGGGGGCAGAGCAGCAGCGAGGGGATGCGGCGCCGATCTCTGTTTGGGAGCCCTGGATAAGTGATGGTGGAGCAGAACACAAATGTGCCAGGGGGTCAGGTTGTGCCAAACCCCAGCCCAGACATAGGCTCTGTCCTGCCAGGTGACAGCCAGGGAGTCCCTGCAGGGCTCCTCGCTGCAGCCAGTGCAGAAGGTGGCAGCAGGGACACTGGTGTCACAGGACTGGAGGCTCTCAGGGGATGGTCAGGTACCAAATGTTTGAGGTGTTCTCCCAAAACTTCCATGCTGCTGCCAGATTTCCGACTGCAGGCACTCCCCTTTTCCATGTTTCCTGCCCCAAACTGGCCAGCACTGCCCTTCCCGGGCCAGCTCTGGTGAGCACAGCAGCTGGAGGCAGCCAGACCTGAGGAGGTGCCTGCAC
Organism: Neodrepanis coruscans; assembly: GCA_013400695.1. NCBI lineage: Eukaryota > Metazoa > Chordata > Aves > Passeriformes > Philepittidae > Neodrepanis > Neodrepanis coruscans. Next base: position 25,302 of record VYZS01050667.1, read on the forward strand.
ACCTTTTACTGTTCTCAGCAGAAACTCTCCTGATGAAGAGCTGCTGCCTGCCGAGGACTGGGGTACACCTGATTATCGTGGCTCAAATCAAATATACCCCAAAGAGTGCTCAGCCAAAATGAACTCCAGGAAGAGATGGATTTTATTCCTCAGCACACTGGAAAATCAGTGCAGCAACTCCTCTCTGGGTGCTCTGTGCAAGGGGGACTTCTGCAAAGCCCCAAGAGAAACTGCAGTGCACCATCACTGCTTCCCAACAGGAATGTCCCTGGCAGAGAGGGTGGTATTTGGGATGGAGTATTTGTGTTTGGAGGTGTAGGTGACCATAACAGACCACACAGCCTCTGGTCAGGGCTCCTGGCTCCCACTGGAGTGCTTAGAGAAAGCCATTACCCACTGATGGCTCTGCACAGCCCAGCGACATGTGAAATGAGCTGGGAGTCTCAGCCCAGTGGTTTCCACTGTAAAGCTGTTCCTGCTAATTGGGCTCCTCCTCACCAAGGCTGCAGGGCAAATGTACCAAAGAGATCAAGGGCCAAATGTGGAGAAGGGGCTGAGTGTCCTAATGCACCATTTCCTCCAGCTCATCAGTCCATGTGCACAGCTGTCATGGTGTCCATACTTCTGCTCATCCTTACCCCTCACACTCTCCCTAAAAACACCTCACAAGTCCCAGAAAAGGGACTCAAAGGCTCTGGTACAGGAAGGCACCTGGGCAGGGACTGATCTTGATGCACAGATGTGTCTTTTCCCCTCTCTCATGTCCTGGTCCTATGCACCCAGAAGGATCAGAAAGGTTAAAGAGGAGGCAGTTCATCATATCCCTGTGCCTGGAGCATGAAACGAGGCTGGTCAGGACCTACATGGACCTTCCATGGCCCAGTGGGATCGTGCTAAATTGCTGTGCACTGGCCCAGTTAATGTGAAATTGGAAAGGACTGGAGAGGAGTGAACAGCCAGGACCATGAGACCACCAGTGGGATGGTCACATCTGGCCTGAGCTGACTCGTGCAGACGTGGCACTGGGGTGCTGCCAGCTTCATTTTGCATCCCTGAAGAGCCTCCATCAGAACAGGGCTCCCCTGGAGATGTGCTGTACCATCTCCAGTTCTTTCCACCCCTCCTTTTCCCCTCTCCACCACACAGGATGTCTCCCATACACGTCTGCTGTGGCCCCAATTCCCCCCACACATCATTATTGCTGTGAGGATTTTTGCAAAATGAGGAAGAAGTGAGGCAGTGACACTTCTTCACTTTCAGTTCCAAACACCCAGCTCTTCCCAGATTCTTCTGTAGAGTCTTGGTGTCTCTGGGGCTTTTCTAGCCTCTTCCCCAAGCATATAATCAGGACTGTTTTTTAGAGTGGGGATTACACACACCACAGAGCAGAGAAGCCCCATCAGATACTCTCTACCCAAAACAAGCAGCAAAAGGGGAAGCACTGAACTAACTTTGCTGCATGTGCTGTGCAGGCAAGAAGGAGATTTGGGCTCTGGATTTTAATGGGCTTTTCTTTTGGCCCTGAATTCCTGTTGCATCAGGATGTGCATGTCCCACTCCCATGGCCCTGAACCCTAATGGTATTATAGAATCACAGACTCATTAAGGTTGGAAAGGTTGGAAAAGGCCTCTATGAACATCAAGAGAGAAAAGAACAGCATAAACCCATGGGGATGCTGGGTGTGTGGTACCCACTGTCCCCTGGCCATGGAGGAGGCCCAGCCCAGCTCTTCTCCCTGACCAACAACCCCAGTTTAGTTTCTATTAGACTTGAACATCTTAATATAACTCCAAGCAATGAATTTTCCTGCTCTGCAGAGGCACCAATAAAAAATTACCATTTGGAGACCTTTGGGCACTGGGAGAGTTGGTGAGGAAGAAACACCCTGCTTTGGGTTACTTCATTTTACTTTTTTTCTTCAGATACCCAAGAAAGGGTTACAATAGGGATACAGATTTCTTCACATCTTTTTGTCTGAGAAGTAAATCTACCTACTAAAGTGTTTCAGGAAATAAAGGGTGATATGCTCTGAATGCACAAACTCCTGTACACATGCAAGCACATACACATGCACACTACTACTCATTTCAATGCATGGGGAAATTGGTTTCATTCCTTAATGGAAAATTTGTATTTAGACTCAGAAATTGCTTTCCACACCTTTTTGCTAGTGCAGCCCTGGAGAAAATAAGCAGTCTCCTGTAGATACATGGCTAAGGGGGGATATTGATTAATGAGATGGGGTCAGGTACCCGCTGTGTGGGGCAGGAGGGGCTGAGCACAAATCCCAGCAAGGAGCAAAGCCCCACAGAGCAGCCTGGCTGGACAAGAGGAGTTACGCAAAACTGAAGGTGAAATGAGGAGAGAGGACTTTACCAGGAGGCTCGGCCAGGCTCTCTATCCCAGAAATCAAGCTGTGAAAGCAGTGAGCAGCAGGTGTGAATGGTTTTCTGCCTGCCTCGGGATGGGGTTGGGATGGAAAGCTGGGGTGCTGAGGAGGGAGGGATATTTCTGCATTTAATGTCTCTCCCTGTGTACTGGCTTCAGGCCACCCAGGCTGAACACTCACAGTTTGGGCTGAAGCGTTGGAGAACTGCAAGGGCCTGAGGCTGTACTGGTTGGTCCCTGGCATCTTGAATTTCAAATGCCTTCAAAATGATGGATTTGATGCTTCCCCTTTTATTTATTACATTTAAAGCAGTTTTGCCAGGGGGATAGCTCAAGAGAACAGGCAACTTATTTTCCCGAGGATCCCAGGAGCTCGGCTGCTGTAGCTGCACACACGGCAAAGGCAGGACATCACCAGCAGTTGTGCCGAAATCTGGGAGCACAGAGGGCCGGGGAAGGCAGGGGTGGGATGGGAGGAAGGGTCTGGCCTTCTGGGAATCGTGTTTTGTGCTTTCCTCCTGGCAGCAGGGCAGTTATTATCAACACGGCGCAGCTGTAAATGTTCTCTCAGCGGCGCGGACCTGGGAGCTGAGAGTGCAGCTCGGCTGAGTGTGTTATTGGATTATCAGCTGATTAGAGCTGTTAAGAGCCCACTCTTGAATAATCAACATGGTGCTTTTTGGCTGCTGTGTACCAGTGGGAGGGGAAAGGAGGCAGTGCAGTAGCCTGGCTGACGCTGATTCATAAGCAAAGCCCTGGTGTTGCAGCGGCTGCCCTGCTCAGTGTGGAGCTGTGATACTCACTCTCCCCAGATCCCAACTGTACAAGCTCCACACAGCTACAGGGGTTCCTCCACTTTCCCTGGATCAGAGTTCAAGCCATAGGAGTAGGATCTAGAGAGTGTTGACCACTGCGGGGGATGCTCATGCAGCCTGGGGGTGTGGTGGTACTTGTGTTGCTCATGATTCACCCACAGCAAGTAGCCAGTGTGTTGGAGACTGTGGCTGGCTGTCTGTGGTCCTGGAGAAGGCAGATGCAGGTCTTGTGTGAGGTGGTGGAAGAGGTGAATCACTCCATGGGCTAATATATGGGTGAGGACAGGATGTGGGTGTCCCATTCCAAAAGGGGCTCACTAGCCAGGATAAAGGGCAGGGAGACTTTTCCAGTTATGTAAATGAGGTCAAAAAAGCTTAGAAGGAGCTTCCAGTGATGTACTATAGTAGATTCATGATGAGACTCAGGATGGAGCCAAGTTAGCAAAGTTTAGGCTGGAAGCATTTTAAATGTGTTCCCTTTCCTCTGTCTCTCCTTTGTACTGACAGCAGCAGCATTTGCACGATAGACAGAGCAACAGCAATGTGCCTGCTGGCCCTTCTTCCTCTTTCTCTTTCTTTTCCCCTATGTTTATTTTTGAAGGTTGGTTTAGCCTGCTGCTGAGTTACAGTTTCCCCTGGAGAAGCTTCCTACAGCCACTTGGCAGTAGGAGTCATCTTGCTCTCCTTTGATGTGTATTTTTGCTCCCTGGAGCGGAGCCTTTCTGGTGGTCTCTGGCCTGGAGGTTCACCAACAACTTCATGGACTGTGTTTTTCCCTTCAGTCACAATGTCCCTGTCCCCCAAAAAATCAATGGCATGACACTAGTGTGAGGGGAGAATTTGATATTACAAGGAATAATAAATCACAAGCATATCAACTATACCCTGATATTCAGGGGTACTGAGTGATAAAGACATAGAATATCCCTCTCTCCAAACTCTCCTCTGCTCTCTCTGCCTCTAAGCTCTAGGAGATGTTTCCCATGGGATATATTTCTTGAGTTCACAGAACAGTGAAACCAAACATATTCCAGGCTGGAAAGAGCTGGTCTCAAGTTCACATACAAAAGGGTGTGAAGAAGAAAGACTTTTACAAGAGTGTGGGATAATGAAGAAGGAAGAGAAGCCATGCTTTAGATAACATGATTTATACATGTTATAGTGTATGGTACAATTCAGGAAAGGAAGAGTGTCCCAACTAGAAATTGCAACCTGTCAAGGAAGGCTCAGGCTGAAGACTTCTGTGTCTAAATTTATTAGAATAATAAAATTACAGAATCAGCCTGTTTCCATAGGGAAGGTGCTCTAGTTCCCTCATCAACTTTGTGGCCTCCTCTGGACCTGTTCCAAAAATTCCATGTCATTGTTTTTCATGTAAATGTTGATGATCCATCAAGGTTGGTGCAAAGGGGCTTTGCTTCCTGTTTTTAATCTGATCTTACTCAAAACTGGGTAGTATAGACCTCAAAAAGCAAAATCCAGATGGCAGAACTGGAGAAACATTAAGATATGGGATTTGGGTCTTGGTAGACCTACAGGAGAGTGAGATAGATGGGGCAACTCTTGAAACTCTGATGTGGTTTCCTTTGGGATTAGTATTCCCCTCACTTAGGTAGTAGCTGTGTTAGTCTGTCTTGATCTCTAGAGGTGCCTTCTAACCCTAATTATTCTGTGATTCTGCTGGAAGACTGAAAGTCTGCATCAGCTGAACCTGATCCAGCCTTCAGCATCTTCATTCTCCAAGGTCCTTTTGCAGACACTCACCCACAGGAACACCCAGACACTGTCAGAGCTCCCTCCCCATGTCTGCACTGCACAGGGCCCAGGGAGGCAAAGCAGGATCTGGCTGTGCTGCTCAGGAAGATGGACCCTTTCCATTATATGATAATTAAATTGCCTGTAATTATGTTCTTGACAGTGAAATGCGAGCAGTAAATGATCCTAACATTCCACGCTCCCTCCCTCTTCCCAGGACCCCCCCGGCTGCCCCTCCTCTCTAAATGCTGAATTATTTTACAGTTGATAGTTCCTTAGATTTGCCGACCTTTAAAAGCTGAACACTACATGCCTGTTGAATTTTAATCAATTTATTTTTTTCAACTGGAAATGTCAGACTTCTGTACAGAATTACTTGGTGCAGGCTGATGTGACAAAGACTCAAAGTTCAGCATCTGAAGCCGCGGAGGAGCAGCGAGTTGCGTGCATTAGCACAGATAATTTGCAGGATGTGAAAATGAGAGCAGGAGTGAGGGAGCATATATTTTTCATTAGCTTTGGTTTAGAGGGTTCGGAAACCTGCGTTGGCTTCATCCAGTGAATTCTGGCCTCGTTAAACCCAGACGGTGGCTGGTAATGACTGGAAGTAAGAAGCTGTGAAGGCCACTAAAGGCCAGGAGGTGAAGTGAGTTCATGGGTGGAGCGTGGAGGGGACCTTGGGGAGAGCAGCAAACTCTGCTGTACCCACTCTGTGGTACCAACTGTGACACAGGAGGTATGAGATGCCCAAACGATTTTCCTGCCTCCATTGATCCAGTTCATTAGAACACACTCCACCACATGCTTCACTCTGGTTCTGAAGACCCTGGGCTGCGACCTGAAGAACCCAGCAAAGGCTTCCCCTGCTGTGCCAGCCTTCCTCTGCCTAAGGAGATTAACCTTCTCATTAGCACTGAGCTTGGCTGGCATTACCTGGAAGGATCACACATTCCCCAGCTGGAGCCAAGCCCACCTGCAAAGGAAGGAAGAGACTTTTGTAATTTGGAATTGTAAACACAGTCCTCCAGACTGAGTTCTACTGCTGGGGAAGCCCATGGCAGTGAGTGTACACTACTGAGGAATCTTCTTATCTGTACTGGGGTTTTCTGGCTTTCATTGTAACTTTGGCATCACATTAGTAAGCAGTAGCTACAGGAATGCTGGGGGCTCTCTGCCTCCCTTCTGAGCAGGGAATTTCTCTGCCATCAGTGGCTAGAATGCTTCACATCAGTCCTGTCCTTCTTCACCTTCTTCCCCACTATCAGTCATTGAGGCATAAGTTATCACCTTCTGGTTTCCTTCTGTCAGCAGCCTCTGGTGTTTCCCTGCAGTGCTATAGTCTGCTCCAATCCTGGGCCATGACAGCCCTACAAACATGTTTCTGTCCTATTAAAATTTAATTCCTTCTTTGGAATAGAGACTTCTCATCACACACAACCGGATGGATAAATGTTTGCTAAGGTGACAGAGATTGAGTATATTTAATCTTCCTTCCTTCTCTTTAAAAAACTGTGCCCGTCGTTGCCTCTTGGCACAGGTACATTAAAATCAATAATGAACCTTACAAACGGATCTGTGATAAAATATGGTCTATCCTTCTCCACTGAACTGTAATAAGCAGCTTTTTCAAAACCATGCACGTACTTGTGTGCAGCAAAAATAATGTGGTGACTGTGTGTTGGTTCAAGGAAAGTTCCAGGAGACTTGGTAGGTTCAGGTGGCTCAAACCCAAATGTCCTTCCAGTGGCACAAACTACAGCTTTTGGAAATTGCCTGAGATAAAGGGTCATTCTTTATGTGTCCTGATCTCAGCCCCTCTTCTCCCTCAGAAGCTTTGCAATGTGCTCTGTGAGGCAGAAGCCAACAAACCTTTGGTCTAACACAGCACCACAGATCCTTTATTATGCCTTCATTTGCCTGAAATGGATTTTGATTGGAAAATACTTGTCAGTGGACACCAGCTCCTTCTTGTGGGGGATGAACCCGGTTAGGTGAATTCCTAACTAGGACAAGTCTAATGCAGAACTGAGCCAGGGTGAGACACAGAACTGTCACCCAAAGAACAACTGGGTCTATTGAGCCATGATTGACACCAGCCTTGCTCTGAACCCGGCTGAGGCAAACCTGAACCTGCATTTGCCTTGTCTTAGGTGATGCTGCTGATGACAAATACATTGACTCATCTGAGGGAAACTGTTCTTTGTGCTCCCACTCCCAGTTCAGCCCATAAATTTTGAGATCCAATTTTTACTCTGAAGAAAATAAAAAGAATTCTTTGAATTTCAAGTTTTGCAAGGAAGAGAACCATTACTGCTGTGTAGCTTTTTTTTTTTAGCTTAGAGGTCCTGCTTCTCAAATCCTCCTGTATGAAAGGCCCTCAGAGATGACAGTGAGCCTGTGGAAAGCAACCCAGCCCAGGCTTACTAACTACTCATCAGTCTTCCCTTTAAAGGAGGCAAATGTTATTATCCTCTTTGCCAAAGGGAGTGTGAACACATCTGCTCCTCCACCCACCCTCTTGGCACCCCCTCCCAGTGCAAACTCCCACAGCTCACCCTCTGTCACAGCTCCACAGCCCACTATAAATGCCTGTGTTCAGGCAAGGTCTTGCTCTTCAATTACAGCCCTTTCGGTCCTCGGATGGATCCCTTCCCTGGCCTTTTGCAGCCTCCCTTTGTTTCAGGTTAAGCAAATGTCAGGCTCATTTGGAGGTTCCTTTCCCCTCCTTGCTGTGTCTCAGCCATTAGTGGTCCTCTCCATGCTGCAGGAAGCTGACATTTGCATCCGAGCCAGGCAGGAGATAACAGTGGTTCTGCTAATCACCAGTTATGTCCAACTTTAGAAAGGAACTCAGGTGGCTAAAGCTAATTTTCCTCGTTTATTTCCCCTCTCTCACATTCTCGCATCCACAGCTGCCCCTGTCTGGTCTTCCACCCTCCCACCCCATCACTACTTATCTGCTGCCTGTGGTGTCATTTGATTAAATACAAGTTAAAATTAAAAAGAAAAAATCACAAAATTTGGAGATGAGATTAGAACTGTCTGAATTTCCATCTCCTCCAAACACGATCATCCCTCCCAACTCTTCCTATGGGGAAGAGGCTAAAACCCATTGGCAGAGCCAGTGATGGGGAGGCTCTGAGTGTGAGATCAGTCCTGCTTATCTGTGAGATCCTGGGACACACTGGCTGCCAGGGGTGAGGTAAACTCAGTAAAGAAAGCAGGTTCTGCCCATTGCATTTTTCTAATCCAAACTCAACGTCAAAGCATACAAAGGTCCTGGCATTTCCCCTTACTGGAAAATCTCCTGTATATGGGGTTGTTTCACAAGGAGATGGATTGGATAGCATCTGGAAGTCCTGTTCACCCCTTATTTTCTATGATTCTGCAAGGCTGACATTTAAGGACCAGATCAAGACTGAAACAGTGGCATCTGCAGGACTCTACTAATCACAAACTTCATCCAGATTTGAAAATGAGTTTTGACCAGGGCTATTGATTTCCCTCTTTGCTTTGCTTTTCCAGTGTGCATGCATATGTGTGTGTCTGCAATTTTAACCTGAAAGACTGGAAGGCACCACTCCCTCCTCTTCCTGATTTCCCTGCACCTCCCCTTTGAAGCCCCGATAAGGGACTTCATTAAAAAAAGCAAACCACAGCAGTCAGGAAGTGCGAGGGGAGGAGAAATCAGAAGAACTGATGAGGACAGCAAGTGTTTGAAAGCTGAAGAAGAGGAGGAGCTGTGGCAGATGTTGCAGATGTTGCCAGCTGTTGCTCAGTGTGTGGGTGTCACATCAGCCCACCCCTATAGAGAAGAACAAACCCACAGATTAAGTCTTTGTGCTGTAGCCCTCGTGCTGTCCTGTTCTATTTTGGTTGACACCTCTCCCCAGGTCTCTGTCTGTCCTGTTTCATAGTCATCACCCACCACTGTTGGTCCTGGTGCTCTGCTCGGTGCTCTGGCTGTGTCCAGTGGCTGTCAGCCAGCTGTGAACAATGGGGGAAAAGCATCTTTATTCATGTGATTGAAGTCCTCTAAGAACATGAAATCAATCCAGTCTGTGTTTTGTTTATTAAAAAAAAAAATCTACTTGTTTTATAGCCACTCTCTTTTCCTTCCTTGAAATTTGCTTGTTTTCTTGGAATGACACTTTGCTCTGTCATCAGAAAGGGAGTGCTGACAGATAGTCTTCCTTCTCCATATTACACTGCTCCCTGTGTAAGTTCTACCAGCCTCCAGGTTTTCTCTGAGCTGTCAATATATTCTGAATCTCCCCATGCAGAAGGAACTTTCCCCTCACCTCCCAGCCTTGCCTATCATGCTAAAAATCACATTAATCCTTCTGATGCCTTCCTTCCCCTTCTCACTCTTGACCAAAGATTAGTAAGGGTTTAAAAAGGAAGGGTTTTTATAGGCAGAACTGAAAGGCCAGTTGTCCATCTAACCTTAAATCTACCTCATATTAAAATTCATGATTCCATCTTTATTCTTGCAATCACCGAGTATTTTTCCCCACCTTATCCTGTATCTAACACTGGCACCTTTTGAGAAAGGACTAGTGAAATGTAACATAGGAGACTGTGTTCTGTAGGACAGTCATTTCATTTTTGTGCAGACAGTGATCTTTTCTCTTTTTATCTGTGCTGGCTCCTCTGTGACCCTTTGATCCAAACTTTATTCCCACTCCTGCTTCCAAAAGTCAGAAGAAGAAAATGAACCCCCCCAGCCCTTGAGGCTACAAAGGTGTGACCCTCTCATCACAAACTCTCCAGCAGCCCTTCCACCACATGCAAATTTTTATAGCCCATCAATAAAAGAATCTCCAGGCCAAATGGAAATTGAGCAGCTGCTTGAATTGCTTGAGGGGAGAGAAACCCATTCAAAGAGAGTTATTATTATTATTATTTTAAACATTCAAATGAATGACCCAATCGATTTCAGGCCTCTTTGTTCTGTGAGCCCTTGCCAGGAATCCCTGAGCGCTCCAGCTGCGGGACTGGCAGCTCTGCCTTGGAGAATTCAGGGCACGGCTGAAAGTGCTTCTTCTCACCCCTGGATCCCTCCAGCCCCTCTGGGGTTGTCATATCCCTGATCTCCTGTCCCTCCCAAGCCACAGCATCCAGAGGATTCCAGCAGGAGAATGTATTTCCCTGAAAATCCCTCTGTACTGGGTACAAAGGGAAGAGTCTTGGGAAACCTGATTTACCTCTCATCAGAGCTGAGTACAGGGTGAGCCCTTATCACACTCATGGTGCTGTAAAAAAACCTTTTATAGGGAGAGGCAGAAACAAGTAGGTCACCAGAGGGGCTTCTCCTCAGCCCATGATAGCAGAGTAATCTGAATGCTGCTCTGTCCAGTATTGGCTTTGCATAATGTGATTAATTGATGGATTTTCAGAGCGTGTGACTAGCACAGGACTGGACTTCTGTGCATTTCCACTTTGAAGACTCTAACTAAAGACCGTCTGCCTTATTTTAGTAATCAATATTCCAACCAGAGCAAGGCTAAGAGCCAGCCACACACCTCTTGCAAAGCAACATGTGCCATTCCACATCTTTATTCTCCTTCTTAGTCCCTTGACCGCTGACCTCTCCAGCAGCAATCAGCCTCTCAGGCCCTGTCATTATCCTTGCTGTAATGATGAAATAATAGCTTGCTGCTTCAAGCTTGCCATCAGAACTGTCCTGAGTGCAGATGGCCTGGTAGGCTGTCCAAGCGAGGGGAAGTGCCAGGGGATGTATCCACTGGCTGCTGGAGCATCCGCAGTTTGAGTGGTCCAGCTCAAATGTCCTTCCTCAATGGCACTTCTGCACAGCCCTCAGGGACAGAGCTGCCAGCAGGGTTCCAGATGCCACGTGCATCTGTGAGAGTGCAGGTCCATTCCCTCCTTCACGATCCCACAGAAAAGTCACCCTGAATGTTTTTATTAAGGGTTTTTGGTGCGGTGCTGGATCCTCATCAGGATAGTCTTTATTTCACTGCCCTTGAAAAAAGTACTTTTTTTCTCTGTACATCTGTTTACCTGTCTTATCTTCTCCGTGTGTATCTGTCTTATTAGTGCTGACTGCAAACTTCGTTAAGACTGAGGTTGTCTGATAGAAGTATTTGCATAATACTTGATATGAAAAGACACTCAGCTTCTACATCAGCTGGGTGAGTGTCTGGCTGCATAAACTGCAAGAACGGGGCATTGCAGTGCATCATGCGCTGCCCTGGATAGGGCCTTTCTTCGGAAAAATTCCTTATTTCCACCTGTTTCCAGTCTCACAGGGCTGTCATCTCCTTTGAAATTCAAACTAACTTCCCTGCCCATCCACCTCTTGTTTGTTTGTTATTTTAATCTTCCTCCCTAGTCCGCAGTGTGAAGAGAAAGGGCTGATTGACAGCTTAACTGTTTCAAATCAATAGAAGGAGCACTTGGAGATTAAAGCAATTTAAACAAGGTGTTTATGTGGAGCTAAAACTGCACTTGAAGGAAACAAGCAGAGGAGCTGAAGGAAGTGGGTCAGGCACAGACACAGGGAACCTGCCTGAGCAGAGGTAAGATTACAGCAATGGGCTGGGATGGCTTTTCATCACAAAGAGATCACTGCTTTCCATAAAAGAGGTCTAATCTCGAAATTGCTTTTGCTTTCGACTGATTGTTCTATCGATTTAGACATGCGGGCCCTGCCCCTCCTTCTGTCCAGATGCTCTAATCTCTGGCACATCTCTCTCTCTCAGGTTCCGATCCACTGTTGTTGTAACAGGGCTGTAGAGACATCCCCTCCCGGGGAAGCACAGTCTTTCTTTTCTGAGAGGTCCCTTGACTACTGGGGAACAGAGGCAAACCCCAGCAGTGATGCGTGTCCTGCCTCTGCTGATGAAGAACCTCAGGGGCAACTTTGAAACCATTGCTAAGAGCCCATTACATTTTTTAATCAATGGAAAGGCCCTGTCCCCTTGCTAAATTACTTGATCTCCTCCCCTTCCCAGGCTTTTAGGTAATTGCTGTAGATGAGCACCACTGCATATCAAGGATAGCTGAGCCAGGGCTATTGATCAATCCAAATGTGCTCTTGGCATGGTTTAGAGCAGCTTTACTAACTTACCCCAGCGGCAGATCAGGTTTTTTAGGCAAATTTCATCTTTTTACTGCTTTGCATAGCCCTGATGAGTTGGTAATTGAACCCTTCCTTCCCTGACACCCACCATACGATGGCAATAATTCGTCCTGTGAAATGCCAGCCTTTCTCCAGTGGCCATAGAAAAAGTCCAGGCATTTGCTTTATATTGTGTGCCTGATTTCTGGGCAGCTGAATTTCGGGGGGAGGAATCCCACCGAGTCTTCTGTAAGGGAGCAGGTGTGTCAGGTCTCCCTGTACCTACTGAGGATCTGAGAGTCCTCAGGATCAGAGAACCTGCTGGAGCTGGAGAGTGAACAGGTGCTTGGGGAAGCTCGGTGTAAAGGACATGAAAAATCTGTAATTAGTATGTCAAAATCTTCAATAAATCTGCAGGTATAGATCAGCAAAACCTCCTGGGCTGCAATCCAGACCCAAAGTTTGACAGCTTTTTGGGGCTACCACAGAAAACAGGAAGCCCTCAGGCTAGTTTTACAGCAAGCAGGCTGTCATGGAACAATTCCCTATTTCTATCAGTCTCAGTGAGGTAATGTCAGGTCCCAGTCTTTAGCAAGGGCTTGAGAGCAGAGTGGGTGGTAAATTAGTGTTTACTTTCTGTGTCACCAGAAACATGCAGCAGGATTCTGCCTCTCTGGCTTCACAAGAGCATCAAGTAGAAACACCTGCTCCTTTTGGTGGGGTAACAGAGCGTGTTTTGCAGGCCACCACAATCTACCCTCCTTCTAGGTGTTTATTATTTTCTTGGTAACAGATGTCCAGCTGCCACAAGAGCTGTCACAGCTCTGTGCAGTTGGTGTGCATGAGAAATGCAGGGGCCATCTGGGTGATGTGGTGCTTGCACTGAGGCTCATTTTTTTAGCTCATCAGCTCCACATCAAGCCTTTCAGATGTCCTGCTCCATGCACTAGGCAGTGCTTGCTCCAAGGCATAAACAGGAAAGCTCCTGGGTTTTCTAGGTGAGCGTGGATCCTTGCATCTTGGTATAGGGCATAACCAAGGGCAGGTTGGATGATGCTTTGAACCACCTGGCCTAGTGGAAGGTGTCACTGCATATGGCAGGAGGCTGGAACGAGATAATCTTTAATGTCCCTTCCAACCTAGAACTGTCTGTGATTCTGTGATTCAGGTAACTGGACAGGTTTGGAAGAGTTCACATTCATCTTGCCACAGATACAAAGAGCTTTATTGCTTTGTGAGTCCAGTCGCTGATCTCTGAGTCAGGGATCATCATAATTACTTGACACTGCATCACTTTGAATATGTTTTACTGGAAGTCCTGCCTGGTGCTTGACCCGTGCCTTTGAAATGGACAGCTTGCTCTGCAGGGAGGGGCTGGTGGCCTGGGTGTGAAGGGGCAGGACTTGGGAGATGATTAATTATGAGGAGCTTTATTTAACCAGAGGCTGAAGGTCTGAGTGTTGGTTGCCATGTAGAGTCCAGAGTCACCCAGGCACTGACAGGGATTCACAAGCTGTGAAACACAGCCTTAGCACAGCCTGTCACTGGTGGAAAGTCTCCAGCTGAAGCAGTGCCAGGTTGAGCTCCTGCCACGCAGGGTCCAGTCTGGCAGCTCCTCTTTGCTGTGCAGATGAGGTTTGGCTGAGGACTCTGGGGTGCACACACCCACAGCTTGTGGGTTTACAACACTGGATCAGTCTGACAAGGGGACCCCGTGACTGCAGATCTGCTCATCTGCAGCAGCTGGCACTGGGAGCAAGCTGTGTCCAAATCAACCCAGGAGAGCATGAGAAATGCTCCTGAAAATCTGTCTTTGCCCCAGACACCCTGTTTTTCATTTTCTGGCAGGTGTTGGCCATTCAGGTTGCTCGGAGGGCAGGAGAACTTTGCATGGAAACAGTGAAAATTTGGGATGAATTTAGCATCAGCTTCTACAAAATCACCAGCCTCCCATGGGCTACTCCTCCTGCAATGGGCTGGGAGCCTGCTAGAAATGGGAAGAGAAAAGCATCACATTTGCAGCTTTTACCCCCCTTCCCTGAGGCGTCCATTGTAAATCCTGGGTCCATGCCATTCTTCCCTGCCCACCCAGAGCCCCAGCACATACATCATCTGCCAGCTGACAGATTCAGCAGTGACAGATTAGTTGAGCTGGAGAAAGGCCATTTGGACCCTGGGACACTGATGGAAGAGTCCAACATTGGCAGCAGGAGCGCACAGAGCAGAGAGGTGTGTGTCCCTCTGGAAATCTCAGAGGAGCCAGAAAATCCAGGGAAGCAAAAAAGGATGTGAGAGCCATGGAGATGGATAAAGGACATTTTACTTCAGGTCCTGAGCTGTCTGCTCCTGCCTAAGGCTTTTCTGATGGCTTGAAGTCTAATCTCTCACCTGGGAAATGTTGCCCAGCACATTTCCACTGCCTGGCATCCAACCATGTTTCCCCATGAATTCAAGCAGTAGGGTGGCATAACAAGCTCTCAGCCATGGAGACCAGGAAATAACTCACCATGCACTACTGTGAGCCCCTTCCCCACATTCAACATGCTGGTAAATGCTTGCTCATGGAGGCAGGGAAGCTGTAGGGAGGTGCAAGAGTGATTGCACATGTTTGGAGCAACATTATGGAGATGTAAGAGTAAAGCAAGGTGAGCTCTGACACCTTTGTGCAGTGTCAGAGGATGCACTGGCATTGCCAGCCACTCATCTGTGCCAGTCTGCACCCACTGAGCACTTGAGCCTTGAGATTTGTGTGCTCATGGCATACAAAATGTTTTGCATTTCGCTGTGTTGTTTGTAAAAAGAAAAAGGATGGTATTGAAGCTACAGGATGGATGTCTTCAGCAAGATGCTGAATAAATAGTGTGCCTTATTTATGAGACTTTAATTCTCCACCAAATTAGAACTTGACTAAAACATGAATCTATTCCCCAGTTCCTCACACAATACAGAAAACAATGCCTGTTTAAATGCAGATTAATTCAATTTTTGGATGTAAAGGCAGGTGGAAAAGGCACTGAATTCCCTTGTGTGTCTAATTCTTAGGAATGTGACATTCTTCAGAATGTCTCCATTTAGCTGCTGGGGAGAAGGTGAAGTTTAGCACTTGAACATGCAGATGAACCATAAACCAAGGGAGATGGAGATACCCAAAAAATTGTCCTATTTGCTCACTGTGTGCCACATCCATGACATCTTTGCTGTATTCAATATGCCCTTCTGTCATAGCCTTCCTCACCTAAACATAAGGAACTGTTTGTGTAGAGAGCGGGGGCATGACATTGGGAACAAAATGCCATGATTCTCCCTGGGAAAAATCAAGCTGTGAAAGGAGCTCCAGATTTCCCAGCTCATCTCATAGATCTGTGAAAATTTAGAAGGTGAAAGGTTGTACAGGCTGCTCCTGAAGCACTTTGCCTCCATGGAAATACAGTTCCTTCCAGTCTGGTTTTTGGAAGCTCAGGAGGTATTGCCTTATGTAGGACTGATTCCCATGGAGAGAGTGCCCTGCTGAATACCCATTGCTCTCCTCTCAAACCAGGAGGCCCAGCCTGAGAGATGTCAATGACAGAAGAGCCTCTGTAGGATGAGGGACTATCAGTTAAGGCCACCAAGTACCACCAAAATGGCACTGCCTTTCTCCTTGTCGGCTGCAGGCCAGTCCCACTGGAGAGGGAGGAGATCTACATGTGAGGAATGGGGTGGCTGTTGCATTCCAGGGAGCAGGCAGCAAGGATTTCCATAAATAAATAAAGCAGGAGGCCCTCAGAGTCTGCAGGGAAGCACAGTGTTGTTCAGTGAACTGAACAAGCCCCGGTGAACACCTGCGTACATTGTGGTGGCTGCCAGCAGGCAATTCCAGGGGTAATGGCAATACCCTGGCCTAATACAACCCCCAGTAGTGTGAAAGCTGATGAGAGAAGATGGGGAAATTTCTTTCCTAAGGCTATTCTTTCTCTGAACTTTGAGATTTCCATTCCACCATTCACAGGTATAATGACATGCTCTTAATGGCTGTAAAATTACAGAGCTCTTTCTTAACTCCAGCTACAGCACATCACTCTCTGACCTCCTGCAGTAGTGAATTACATGGACTGACTATGCAGTACATCAGCTCTGGTGGTTTTTTTTTCTTTTGACCTGTATTAGATTTGCCTAACCATTAATCTAATCGAATAAGACCACAGTTTCCATATTATGATTCTAAGGCAAGAAGAGCAATAAATTCCTTTTCACTAAGACTCTGATAATTCTAAAATACTCCTGCCATTAACATTCCTCCCCAGGCTAAATACCTTCTGAGAGTTCCTGCCACATGGGGTAGTCATAGACAAGCCCCATTTAGGCCTTCAGTTACTTTTGTTTCCCCTCAATTTTTCAGTCTCAATTAAACATTGACATCTTCCCCAGTGTGACCCAGAACACACTGTACTAAGGTCTAACTATATCCAAGCTAGATTTGGCCAGATAGTTTTTTCAACATGGGTAGAGGCTCTTGACCTGGCACAGAAAATTCAAAGACAAATTCTCAAAGATAAAATTCCTTTGTTTCCTGAAGCAGTTGAGCTCTCCTGTGACTGTCCACTAATATCCTCATGCTTAGAGAAACATTTAAAAGCCCCTTTGTTAGCATAATTTTGATGATCTAATGCAATCCAATAAGTAAAGACTTAAGTTAAATATGTTGCTAGACAAACTTCAGAACATTTATAGGATGTTTCACCACTTTGGAGTATCAAAACCAGAATACCCAACAAGTTTCAGGAGGCAGGAAAAATGACCATGTTCCCTTGCTGGTGAATAACACATTGGAAAGACTATTCCTGACATAGCACTAACCAAGGTAGACCTTTCCTTTTGTTCATCATGCTCCTCCTTGCATGCTGTAATATCTGCTGATCTCAGACCTCTCATATCCTGTCTCTTGATCTTTTACCCTCTGGGCTTTTCTCTGCCTCAGTCAGCAAACCCCAATTTCACCACAATCTGGTCTCAGAGAAGCCTTTTTGAGCAGGGAAATCCAGACCAATTGCTACAATAACACTGCCCTACCATTACAGAGAATCTCAGAGCAATCTTAAAAGGCAGGAGAGTATCATTAGCCATGTCTCACAGATGGCAAGAACAGGGAAGAAAATGATTTATTTGAAGTCATACCTCAAGGTGGAGATAGAGGCAGGAAAGGAATCCAGGAGTCCTGACTTCCAGTTCCATTATAGACTGTAAGTGGAAACCACTGGAGTGCTTACAAGGCTCTCCAGGTACAGGGAACACCAAGGCTGCTCTGGCAGACCTGGCTGCTGGCCAGCTGGAGAAAGAGAGCACATATGGGGCCCAGCTGAAATAAATGAAATCCTCTCCTGGGAGTCTCAGACTTAACTGGCTGGTTTATGACCAAGTCAGTGAACAAAAATCTCCGGCCACATCTCTTTGCTGCAGCTGAGTAGGCTGTGAGGTCCAAACCAAGTCCCATAAATAGTGCTTGGGCCTCTAGAGACTCTCTATCTGGTTTATCCTAAGTTAATTGTGTCCCTTCTTCCATGAGATTAGCCATTTTCTTCCCTTCTTTTCCTCCTTTTTTAATATGAGCTCAGTGGCATTGACAAGGGAGACAGTAAAGAAGTGATTTTGGGGGGGCCACAAGCCTTCTGTGTAGATAAATACAAACATGTTTCCCAACACTCCCCTTGCATACACCTTCCACACCAGCTCCAGGTCACCAAGAGAAACTCAGGCAGGCTCTGAGAAGCTCTATCAAGAAACCTGCCAACCCTACCAGATGTGACTAAGAACATAACACCTGCCCATGGTTTGCTTTTCTCCGCCCATATCTCCCATTTGCTTTTCAGTACTGGCATCACTTTATTTATAATAACTTCCTTTTTCTCCTTCGATCTCCCTTTTTCTTCCTCTCTTTCTCCCTCTCCCCCCCTCTCCTGGCCTAAGCCATAACACCACTGTGCCCAGGAAGTTTGGCAAGGGGAGCTTACAAATGGAATAAGGCGAGTCGTGGAATTTGAACTATTTTAACGTTATAATTACAGTCCCTGGGGACCTGGGGTGAATGCTGGGTTCATCACTGAGCAGACCAGCTGCTCCAGTTAAAGGGGAGGCTGTGGGTACCAGAGTGAATGTCTGACACAGATGACAATAGTTAGGAAAAGGTCCAGAAAAACAACAAGGCAGGATGCAAAGATCTCCTGGGGCTGGCTGCTCTGACTAATACATGTTGTCCCTTGCTTAATGCCGAGCCCAGTAGCCTTTTAATTGCACAAGACAGTGGCAAAAGGGACAAAGGAGCTCCAGTCATTTCAGTGGAGGCACAAGCCTTCATTCACAAGATGAGGCTGGAGAGAGGCAGGAGGATACGCCTGCAGCAGGAGCTGTGTGGCACAGGAAGGAACTACAACATCGAATAGAGGAAAGCAGATATCCAACATGCAACACCCTTGGGGATCTGTCTACGCTTCCAGCATAATGATCCCTCCCTGTCACTAGCCTGGAAGATAACCTTGTGCCACCCTCCCTTCTCGTGTGTCTCAGCTAAAGGTAAAGTCTAACCTTGCGAGTGGAGACTCATCCCACTTGTGCCTGGGCAAGGAGATGCTGTAATGCAGCTCCCAGTCTAAAAATCCCACTGAAGACAGATGTCTGGCAATGGAGATATGTCCCAATTTTTATTTTTTTTTTCTCCTTTCTCCATTTTCAGGGTTGAAAGTAGGAAATCAAACCTTTTCCTGAGTGTGGAAATGCAACCTGCAGAGTTTGGTGTTAGAAAGGGCAGAGCAGGGCCCTGCTCCCATGGTTTGTTTCTAGTTTGTTTCCCTGGAAATGCCTTGGGTGTTTTACACTTTTGCTGCTGTCAAAAGTGGCAGACAGGGCAGTGCTGTTATTTTGATGAGGGAGAGAAATAAAAATAAAAATAATAACCGTGTGCCTTCACTGTGACTCGGCACTGTGGGAGGGAGTGCAGGATAAAGAAGGACCTGGGATCTGGCCTGCTGTCACCCCATGTGAATTCAGAGGGTTTTGTAACATTTTAAATATCAAATACACCCTCAAACAGTCTGATGAAGCCTGATACTTCCCTGTCAAGCACCTAGATCATGAGATGAAGTCCTTCTTCTGCACAGGCTTGGGCTGTATTCTGGAAATGGTTAATCACTCGGTTTTATTTTTTTTTTCCCCTCAAGGTCCCTAATCCAAATGCGTTGGCACTTCTAGAAATGATACTCTGAGAATTTGCTACATCTGGCAACACAGATACCTGCAGGAGTGAGCTATTTGCTCTCCTTCTGTAGACAGGAGAGAGAAACAGATACCTCTGGAGTGCAATTTATCCTGTGCTGATGTCTGGAGCAGGTGAAATGAATCATGCCCTTGACATGCCTCTTGCATCCATGGACTGGAAAAGGCAGCCTTGTGCCATGAAACCAAACAAACAGCATGATGGGCATCCAAGATGAAGAGAGGAGACTCTCTGAGCACTTCATGAAAGACACTCCAAAAGGAAAGCAACAAGAAAGGATTATTTGGGAACCTTTACCCATCTTTGTATTGATAAGTCTGTGCCATTCCCTTCTTCCTTAGCTGTAACACTCGTGGTGCTGGCACAGAGGACCAGACTCCCAGCACATCACTTTTGGGGGGGAAGCAATTTTGCCTCAAAGAGTTGCACGTTTGGTTTGTGCTCCAGGTCTCCTCCAGCCCATCCTCACGGGGACCTTGCCAGAGACTTGGCTGCTCTTCCACTGGCCTCATGATGGAGCCAGAGCAGCGTGTGGCCGTGGAGTGCCAGGGGATCCCACCTGCCAGGGAAGGGGCGTGAGCATCCATGCAGCTCTCTGTAATTTCTCTAATGGCTTTCTTTGGCTTGATAGATATTGAAGGAAGCTTGTTGCCGGGGCAATTTCCATGGAGAGATAATAAGAGATCATTTTCAAGGGAGCAAAACTTTAATGGCACATTCTGGTAATGAGGCAGCAAGGAGAGTAATGACCAGACACCTCAGAGTGTGAGCACATCGTGAGAGGGGGGAGAACTCTCAGTTCACTGCTCGAGGCAGACTTTTGGGGCCTGATCTTTGTCCCCTTGAATTCAGCCTGGTGTGCTGCTGACTATAGGGAGAGGAAGATTAAGACCCCAGTGCTGGTAATGGGACTGGATGGTTCCACAAAGATGCCCCAGTGAATTCACTGAGGAAGCAGAAAGACTCTGGTAGGGCTCAGGCACCAAATTTTCCAATGTTTTCCTTCAGCAAAAGGTAATTTAGAGAAAAAAAATCAAAGGAGAGCTGGGTGCTCCTGTGCACAATCCTGTGCGTTCCCTCTGAAACCAATAGGAAATATTTCAGCCTCTCTGTGTTTTCTAGTGAGTTCTCAGTCTCATATAAACTGAGGACAATTTGCCCAGGAATCAAACTGCAGAAGTGGCTGTGGATGTTCTGCCTCCTCCTGGAGGTATGAAGCACTTTAGTGCCTCTTAATTCCTTGAATCCATCTCTGCAGCTTGGTTTTGGCATCACTTTTAAGGAGTGCTCTCAGTCAGCTTCTTCTTAAGGGCAGCCGCAGTCAGTTGCTGTTTACCTCCTCTCAAAGGAAGGAAGGTAAAGGGTCTGCTTTGCTCCAGCCTCGTTAACAGTTATTTCATTAATCTCAGCTTTCCCTTCAAAACCAGAGACAATTTGTCCAATTAACATTAAAGCTCTGGCAGTCGCTTGTGACAGTGGGGAACTTTGCAAGCAGCACTTTGACAGCACTTTGACAACTGTCGCTATAAGTCTCACATTTTTAAAGCTGCTCACAAACAAGCCAGCCTGGTCTCACCTTGTTGATACCCTGTTTGCACAGATCCAGCCTCCTTTCTATTCACTTTTATGATTAATCCAACAGAGCCCAGATCCCACTGTACTTCTCCCACAGACCTCTGTCCATCACATCCCACCACGCCCCTGGGACTGTGTAGGCATCCTCTGTATTACATCCCAAATCAGACTTTAACACTGGACTGCACCTGAACTGAGCTCCATGAAGCCACGGGTCAGAAAGCACATTGAAGTGTAGGTCCAGCAGGAAAGGGGATTAATAACGTTTTGTCTCATAATGCCACATGAACAGAAAACAGTAGAAGTAGTAAGGTGCAGGGAAAAAAAGTTATCCAGTTAACTCCAAGCCTCTTAGTCTAACCTTGACTTGAGATTTCAAAGTGAATTTTGAAGGAAAGAACAATTAAATACGCAGAGATAAAGGGGAAATGAGATAAGATGCAACATGGGTTTACAAAATGTAGATTGTGTCAGACGAACATGATAGCTTTGTTTTGATAAGATACCTGATTTTCTAGACAAAGGAAATGCTGCTGATCTCCTTTATCTAGACTTCAGTAAGGTATCTGATAGGTGCCATGTGGGAAATTATTAGTGAAGCTGGAGGAAAGGAGGATTAGTAAACTGTAAGGTGAGGTGCAACTCTCTGGAGGGAACTTACCAAAAGAGTTTCTCACAGAACAGTTCGGGAACTGATCTTTTCTTCTTGTGGATGATCTTGGCAATGAAAGCAGGATCCTGAGGCTAAAATTGCCCAGCGACACAGAACTGGAAGTTTTGACAATGCATAGAGGAATAAGAATGTAAGTTTGAAATAACTAAGTGACCTTCAGAATAACTGAAATGAGACGGAAAACAAAAAGTTTGAGATGACAGGTCAGGAATGTGAGGACTTATAATAGCCTCAGATACAATACAGGAGATGGTGAGCTGGAAATGGTCAAGGACTGTGTGGTCTAAGTGACTGAGATGCCAGGAAAATAAAGGCAATTATTGGCAATTGCTATTCTTGGGTGTATCAGGAAGGGTGTTTCAGCAAATATAGACAAAATATGGTGTCATTCACTGTGTCTGTTTTCTTAAGGTCAAGATGGATAAGAATGCAGAGGAAGGCTGGAAGATGATAGAGAAGATGGAAAACAGAACACAGAGAGGAGAACAGAAGAGGCAGTAACAGTATGTTTAATTTGGTAAAACACAGGTTTACATGGGAGAAGTTCCAGAGAAGTAAAATGGCTCCATAAGATGATGGGATACAGCTCCTGAAGCAACTAGGGCATGGATACATGGATCGTGGTAAAGAGAAGAGGTTCCCTTTCTTCTGATGGAAAATACAAGGACAAAAGAGAAGGTTTTAAGGTCTGAGCTTTTTCTTTTACACCTACAATGACAAAGACTGACCTTGCTAGCCAGGAGGTACCTGACATTCCTGTGCTGCCAGGTGGGGGCTCTTTTCCCTTGGATTTTTCCTAGTACTCTGAACAGCTTTCTCATCCCTGATGCTCCTGAGAATCACTTCAGGCTCCTGACAGAGTCAGAACATCTGCGTGGGAAACTGAAGTGATGATTGCAGCACACATAGGAAAATCTCAAGTCTAATGTAGCCAGAACAGGTGACAAAATCAAGAAAAACAGGTCAGGAGAGGAGCTAACATGGTGTAAGAACACAAACTATCTGTCCAGGGTCCTGGTGATCTGCTTGCTATCCTGTGCTATCCCACTTTTACTGCTCTGTGTTATCATTTCTTGCCACTTTTTTCCTACCTTACATCAAAATACGAGACAACCCCTTCTGTATCTTGCTGTCTAAAGCTGCCTAAAGTGTGTAAGATGGAATTTGGAACCCGTCGTGCTGATACAATTTGCACAGTGCATGTTTTCCCCTGTCTGTTGCTCCTGTATCAGAGTCATTTTAACTAGAATAAGCTCTTTTCTTTTGCTTTCTATTTGCCTCATTTTCAGGCCTTTTGTGAAACTGGGACAAGTGCTTTCTGATGAACTGACTATGGATTTGAGGAGCTTGCTGGGAAGGCTATTTACCGGGTGGGTATGAACTGGGCTTAAATCTAAAGGAACTGTTAATGCCTTGTCTGGCACAGGGCTATCACACGTGTCACAGCTTTGATTATTGCTTCCTGCCATGCTGGGAGGTCAATGTGAGATGAAAGAAGATTGGGAAACAGTCAGATTTGAGCAATCAAGGTGATATGTCCCTGGATGGGGCTGGGAGGGAGAGAGGGGAAGGCTTTGGTGAGCCTGCAGGTTTTTCTTCTCAGCTTTGGCCCAGCAGCATACATGCTGCAATTACATGTAGATGCTGGAATTGTGGAAAGAAAGCTGTTTAAGGAAATTCTTGCAAAGATTTTTTCCCCTGCTGTGATGATTATATTAGCAGGTGCCAGGCACTGGGAAGCCTGTCAGGGCCCTGAGGAAGGAAGAAGCAGGAGCTGTGGTTTAGGGACTGTCAGTGACTTGTTGCCTATTAAAACATGCTCAGTCTTCTGTATGCAAGGAGACATGTGTATGACATGAGATTTGGTTTATCTGGTCCCTGTGTCTTAATGACAGGAGCATCCTTTTCCCACTCCATCAGAGGTGCCTGATGACTTCTGTGTTACCTGACAGGACCCCTTCCCCTCTTTTTGCCCCTGAAGTTCTGGAACTCTCCCCAGAGCAGGTCAGCATGGGGAAGAAAGCTTTGCTATGGCCCAAGTCCTCTGTCAGATGCACATGTAGAGTGCCAGGCTTTCTCTCCTGGCCTGTGTCAAGCTACCAGTTCAGGAAGCCCTCCTCCCCTTCCTGTGGGATCTCCGTATTGGCAGGCAGCTGGTCAAACTCCAAGTGTCAGTACTTGTCCCCTTCAGAAAAGGTCAATGCCCAGCACTTGAGGACCGTGGCACCATGGCCTTTTCAAAGCTTGGACAGATGGCAGTGGCTCTATGGAGAAAGGCCAGGGCAAGAGGGCAACTGGCAACCTCTCTAGGAGCCTGTTTTTGTTGCAGAACACACAAGTCTCCCAAACACGTACACATTTATGGACAGCTCCTCAGCTGCTCTGAGCTGGGTTACAGCCAGTGACTTCAGTGGTGCTGCAGTGCTTGAACCAGCATTCAGTGAATCCTCTCCTCCTATTTGCACAAAGCTTCCCTGATTCTGACAGAATATGTGTTAGCAGTGCCCTGGCAGCCCAAGGGGCCAGCTGTGTCCTGGGGGACATCAGGCATAGCATCATTGGGTGGGAGAGGGGATTGTCCCACTGGGACAAATGTCCCTCTGCACTGGGACAGCCTCACCTGGAATACTGGGACAGTTTGGGGCATCACAGTATCAGAAAGATCTAAAAGTGTTGGGGAGTGTTCAAAGGAGGGACACAAAGATGGTGAGGGGTCTGAAGGGGCCACATGAGGAACAGTTTGGGTCACTTGGATTGTTCACCTGGAGAAGTGGAGTCTGATGTCAGATCTCAGCAGGGTCTGCAACTTCATCAGGAGGGGCAGCTCCCATCTCTGCTCTGTGTGACCAGTGACAGGACCCCAGGGAACTTTTGGAGCTGTGTCAGAAGAGATTTGGTTTGGATATTATGAAAAAGTTCTTCTCCCAGAGGGTGGTTGGGCACTGAACAGGCTCCCCAGGTTTTGATCACAGCCCCAAGGCTGCCAGAGCTCCAGGAGGGTTTGGACAACAGGGACAAGGGGGGATTATTGGTGTGTCTGTGCAGGGCCAAGAGTTGGA